>WOXC01011223.1:0-247285 GCA_011680675.1 Gymnobelideus leadbeateri
ATTTGTTTAAAAAAAATTAAATAAAAAATTAAAAAAAAAAGAGATACAAAGTGAAATTCCATTTAAAATAATTGTAATCAGGGGTGCAGCCAAGGAACAAGGCAGTGACTTCTCTAAGTTCCTCCATGAATCTTGTCACTAAACATTTAAAAGTGAATCTGAAGGATTCTGGTGGGACAGAAACCATTGGGAGACAGAGCGTGGCAGGATCCAGCACAGGAAAGTGCCTAGCAGTGGGCATGGGCAGGGGGAGAGTGGAGCACGTGGGGTCTGTACAACTTGGACCTGAGATCAGTCCAGAAGACTACACCTGAGAGAGGAGCCCCAGGTGGCCAACTCACTCATCCTAAGGATGAATCCCAGCTGTATCATCAGCATCTCACCAGGGGACAGGAGAAATCATTGGAGCCAGGTAAGAAAGGGCACAGGGCTGCCAGCAGAGACAGCAGCTTCTCCTGGGGCTATCAGCGCCCAGCCTGGAGGTTTAGAAATCACCTGATTATTTTATGATAAGCCAGAATGAAAAAGTAAACTCTGGCAGCATAGATTCCTCCTACATGACCTAGAAAACCTAAAGATAAGTGTCCCACCCAGACTGAAATCCTAAAATAGTGGAAATAACCTCAGGCTTGGGAGTCATTCAGCAGAGGTGTAACTGAGGCAGCAAAGAGTCGGAATAGAAGAGGGGGAGGGGTCCCAACAAGCCCCACCTCATCTGACCAGGAAAGCCTTCTTGGGCTGTAGCCCAGGGATACAGAGGCAGAAATCTGAAGTGGCCAGACCACCTCTCCTCCACAGATTACTCTGTACACATTGGCATACCTCCCTGAGACTCCTGCCTTTGGTATCAAACTAGATACCAAGAGGCTCCACAATCAAAATCAGCAAACAGGCCCTTAATTCACAGCCTTAGAAATTAGGAAATAGGAAATTACAGCGGGAAGGAAGGAAGCTGAGAAGGTGAAGGAGAAGGCAAGAAAATACCTCTGCGCTTATTATGTAGGTCAAGAACAACCAAATACAGAGGACAACTTGGACTCTTTACTCACACCTGAGACCACAGAAGGAAATATGAACTGCTCTAAAGGCCAAATAGCATTCTTGGAGGAGCTTAAGAAAGATTTTAAACACCAAATCAGTGAGGCAGTGACCAAATTGGAAAAAAAAAAAGAATTTCACTGAAGAAAACAAATCCTTAAAAAGTAAAATTAGTGAAGTAATTGGAGAAAATACCTCCCTAAAAAAGGACCTGCAAAAACTAACCGAAGACAATAATTTGGTAAAAATTAGAATCAGTTAAATTAAAACTCAGAACTCTATGCTGTACTAAGGACAATCAAACAAAACATGAATACTGAAAAATTGGACGAAAGTGTCAAATATCTCACTGGAAAAACAATTGACCCAGAGAACAGATCCAGGAGAGATAACTTAAGAATTATTGGTCTATCATAAAGCCATGATAAAAAAAGAAGCCTGGACAACATCTTCCAACAGATTTTCAAAGAAAACTGTGCTGAAATCCTGGAATCAGAAGATAAAATAGTTATCAAAAGAATTCACCGGACTCCTCTGGAAAGAGATCCCAAATTGAAAACTCCAAGAAATATAGTGGCCAAATTCCAGAATTAAGAGATTAAGGAAAAAATACTGCAAGCAGCCAAAAAGAAACAATTCAAATATGGCAGAAAAACAGTCAGGATCACACAGGACATAGCAGTTTCTACATTAAAAGATCAGAGGAAGAAGATGGCGGAGTAGAAACAACACTTCCAAGGGGCTCTGCCACACACAACTTCCAATCAATGTAAATGGGTACTCTGAACAAATTCTGAAGCCCCAGCACCCACAGAACGACACAAAGACACTAATCTCCTGCTGAGGAGAACCCAGCAGCCCTGCAGGGAGTGGCGAGTACAGGGCTCTGAGAGCCAGCAGCAAAGCATGCTGGGAGTGGAGCCCAGGACCACGTGAGCCTCGGTTATAGCCCCAGGGTGGCCAGGCCAGCAGCCGGCTGGAGGGACCCCAGAACACCAGCAGCTGTGGTGATTCCAGAATTATCAGCACAGATATGCCTAGGACAAAGTGAGAGGTTAGTGCCCTATGGACTTTGGGACCAGTATTTGGGGAATATGTTGGCTTCCTCCCCTGGGTGCAAAATGCTGCTGAAGAAACGAGGCACAGAAGCCATTTTGCTCGTCATTGGCAGCGCTAGCTCCTTGTCTGCGAACTGTAGGGAGATCAAGCAATCAGTCTGGGGGTTAGTAGCTCTTGCTTTCAACTGGCTGGATCTGGATTTTGGTATGTGGGGGAGGTTTAGGTTGGGTATCCAATTTACCTCGTTTGCAGAGGCTTTACAGAGGCCACCCAACCTGCGGAAGTTGTGAATACCCTGATGTTTGGGATGGAAGCTCTCCTGTCTGGTGGTAGAGTCCTACCATGGCAACAAGCCCAAAAATCAAATAATTGAGTATCAACATGCCTAGGCAAAAGAAACAAAATAAACAAAAAAAAATTCAACATTGAACTCCTATTTTAGGGGAAAAGAGGATCAAAGCATGGAGGAGGACTGTGAGGTTAGAACTCCTGCACCAAAAGCCCCAAATAAAAATATAAGCTAGCTAAAGGCCATAGAGGACCTTAAGAAACAGATAAGAGAAGTGGGGGGGAAATTGGGAAAAGAAATGCTAAAGATGCAAGAAAAGTACGAAATGAAAGTCAACAGCCTGACTGAGGAAAATAACACCTTAGAAAATAGACTAACTCAAATGGCAAAAGAGGCTCAGAAAGGCAATGAGGAGAAAAATGCCTTAAAAACCCAAATTTGCCAGATGAAAAAAGAATCTCAAAAGCTCACTGAGGAGATTCATTCCTTCAGAGTTAGATGGAGCAAATGGAAGCTAGTGACTTTATGAGAAATCAAGATGCTGTTAAACAGATCAAAACAAATGAAACTATCAAAGGCAATGTGAAATATCTCATGGGAAAAACCACTGACCTGGAAAATAGATCCAGGAGAGATAATTTAAAAATTATTGGACTACCTAAAAGACACAATCAAAGAAAGAACCTAGAAATTATCCTTAAAGAAATTCTCAAAGAAAATTGCCCTGATGTTTTAGACCCAGAGGGGGAAATAGAGGTTGAAAGAATCCACCGATCGCCTCCTGAAAAAGATCCCAAAAAGAAAACTCCTAGGAATAATATAACCAGGTTCCAGAACTCCCAGATCAAGGAGAAAATACTACAAGTAGCCAGGAAGAAACAATTTCAATGTTGTGGAAACCCAATCAGAATAGCACAGGACCTAGCAGCTTCTACACTGAGGGATGGAAGGGCATGGAATATGATATTCCAGAGGGCAAAAGAGCTGGGAATGAAGCCAAGGGTTACCTACCAGGCAAAACCGAGTATTTTGTTCCAGGAGAAAATATGGTCATTCAGTAGAATAGAGGACTTTCAAGCATTCTTGAGAAACAAACCAGAGTTGAATAGAAAATTTGACCTTCAGACACAAGAAGCAAGAGATGCTTGAGAAGGTAATCAAGGAAAAAAATCAGAAGGATCTTATTAAAGTTGAAATATTCACATTCCTATATGGAAAAACAATAACTGTGTCTGATGAAAACTTTCTCATTATGAAAATAACTGAAGAAGGGTATATCAGCATATGTTTACAGGTATACATGGATAGAGGGCACAGGTTGAATTGGATGGGAAGGGATGAATCTTAAGGCGTTAAGTTAAGAGGTGAGAGAGGAAAGTAGCAAGAGGAGATGGGGAGAGAGAGGGTAGGGTAAACTATCTCATGTAGAAGAGGAAATGGGAAATAGTTACAGGGGAGGGGAAGAACAGGAAGGCAAAAAGGCAAAACCATATCCTCATTGAAGTTGCTCAAGGAGAGAATCACACACATACTAAATGGGATAGCTCACCCTGCAGGAGAGTAGGGGAAAGGGGAACGAGATGGGGTATGATGGAGGGGAGAGCATTCTAGGCGGGGGAGGTTGGAAGTACCCACTATCAAAGAGGGACAGGTTCAAAGTAGGGCATGGACCAGGTGGGAGGTGAGATGGCTGGGAGGGAAATACGAGCAGTGTTTTACAATACATCTACTATGGTAATGTACTGAATTACATCACATACTGAATTGCTTATCTTCTCAGAGGGAGTGTGTGACAAGGGAGGAAGGGAGTGGATCTGAAAATTGAAGTTTTAAAACTAAATGTTTCATGAGATGTCCAGGCATTGGGGCTCAGCGATTCACCTTGCCCTAATGGCAAAGTCGAAGGGGGTATGGGAGAAGATATGGGAGAGAGCAGATTGGATGAGGGGATATCTAGTGGGACTGCTACTCTGGGGTGGTGGGTAGGGAAAAATGGGGGAAAAATTGTAACTCAAAATCTGGTGGAAAAGAATGATGTAACCCAGAAGTTAATAAAGCATTTGTTTAATTAAAAAAAAAAGATCAGAGGCATTGGAATTTGATATTTCATAGGGTAAGAGAACTAGGACTACAACCAAGGATTAACTACCCAGCAAAAGGGAGCATAATCTTTCAGGCAAGGAGATGGTTGTTTAATGAAATAAGGGATTTCCGGATTTTCCTGATGAAAAAAGCCAGAGCTCAATGGAAAATTTCATTTCCAATTACAATACTCAAGAAAGACATAAAAAGGTAAACAAGAAAACACAGACTCACACATACATACAAACAAACACATACACACACACACACACACACACACACACACATGCACACATGCACATAACTTGGGATGCAGCAAGAGCAAAATGTTCACATCCCTGTATGAGGAGCTGATAACCATCAATATTGAAAGTTATATGATTATCATGACCTGTAAAATGGTTATACCTAGATAGAGGGTGTGGGTATGCGTGAATTAACCTGAATATTAAAAAAAAAAACTTTTTAAAGGAATCAAAGCAAATGTAATGTGATAAAAGGAAAGGATGAGAAAGAAAAATGGTAAAGTACAGCATTTGAAGAGGCATAAAAACACACTGTAGTAGAGGGGAAAGAAAGAGGGAAAGGAACATCATTTAAACTCTGTTCTCACTGGTTCTGGTTCTAAGAGGGATCACCATAATCAGTTAAGTTTAAGCTTCTAACCTGAAGCATGTAAATTCATTAAATAGAGGAAAAGGAAGAAGGGAGAGGAGAACTGTTTGAAATTTACTCTCATTGGTTTGATGTCAAATGGGGAGTAATATACTCTGATAAGTATAAAATATTATTGTGGGGCGGCTAGGTGGCGCAGTGAATAGAGCGCTGGCCCTGGAATCAGAAGGACCTGAGTTCGGAGCCGGCCTCCGACACTTAATCCACACAAACAAAAACCTAGCCGTGTAACCTTGGGCAAGTTACTTAACCCCAATTGCCCTAAAGGGGCGGCTAGGTGGCGCAGTGAGTAAGAGTGCCGGCCTCGGAGTTTGGATGACCCGAGATAAGATCCGGCCTCAGAAAATGAGCACCCACGCATAAATAATGACTAGCCGTGTAACCTTGAGCAAGTTACTTAACCCCAATTGCTTTTAAAAAAAAAAAATTTAAAAAAAAATATTATTGTGTCCTATAGGCAGTAGGAAGGTAAGGGAGGGGATATAAAGGAGGAGAATAAAAGGGGGGAATTGAAGGGAGGGATATAGTAGTAAATGGATAGAGTAGGTAAAGAAGGGAGGTTCCAGGGTGGGAACACTGAGGGTAGGTGTGGACTTCAAGGAGGGGAAGGGAGAAAGAAGAAAAAAAAAAAACATAAGCAGGGGAGTAAATAGGATTGAGGGGAAGAGACAATTAGTCATCATTACTGTGAATGTGAATGGGATGAACTCTCACATAAAACAGAGGCTGATATCAGAATGGATTAAAAAATCCTATAATATGCTGTCTACAAGAATCACATTTGAAACAAAGGCTGGATTAGAATTTATTATGCCTCAGCTAAAGTAAAAAAAAAAGCAGGGGTAGAAATTCTTATCTGAGATAAAGCAAAAGCAAAAATTGATCAAATTAAAAGACATAAGGAAGGAAACTATATCCTGCTAAAAGGCACCATGGAGAATGAATCAATATCATTACTTAAAATATATGCACCAAGTGGTATAGCATCCAAATTCCTAGAGGAGTAGTTAAAGAAATTAGGGGAAATAATAAGTAGTAAAACTATACTAGTGGGGGAACTTAATCTCCCTGTCTCTGAATTTGATAAATCTAACTTCAAAATAAACAAGAAAAAGTTAAGTAGGCGAATAGAATTCTAAAGATGGTAGACATAATAGATATTTGGAGAAAATAATGGGGATAAAAAGGAATTTACTTTCTTCTCAGCTGTGCATGTTACATACTCAAAAATAGACCATGTACTAGGGCATAGAAAACCTCACAATTCTGTACACAAAGGCAGCAATATTAAATGCATCATTCTCAGATCATGAAACAATAAAAATTATATGCAATTAAGGGCCATGGAAACATGGACTAAAAACTAATTGGAAATTAAACAATTTAATCCTAAAAAATGAATGGGTCAAAAAAGAAATTTCAGAAAAAAATCAGTGATTTCATTCAAGAGTATGATAATAATCAAACAATATAATAAATTTGTATTGAATATATGTATTGAAAACTGTTCTTAGGGAAAGTTTTATATCCCTGAGTGCATAAGTGAGTAAATTAGAGAAAAGGGAGGTCAATGAATTTGGCATGCAATTGAGAAGTCGAAAAAGGACAAATTGAAAATCCCCAATTTAGTACTAAATTAGAAATAATGAAAAAAGGAGAGATTAAAAAATTGAATTTATGAAAACCGTTGAATTAATAAATAAAACTAAGGTCAGGAGTGAAGCAAGGGTGTCCACTATCACCCCTCTTATTCAGTCTGGAACTAGAATAGTTACCAGTAGGAATTAGAAAAGAAAAAGAAATCTAAGGAATCAAATTAGGCAAAGAAGAGACCAAGCTATCCCTCTTTGCAGATGATATGATGATATACTTAGAGAATCCTAGAGAATCAAATTAAAAAAAAAAACTATTTGAGACAACAAATAAATTTAGCAAAGTTGCAGTATATAAAATAAACCCACATAAATCCTCAGCATTCCTGTATAGCTCTAATAAAATTCAATAGCAAGCGATAGAAAGAGAAATCCCATTTAAAGTTATTGTAGACATTATCAAATATTTGTATATCTACCTGCCAAAACAAAACCAGGACCTATATGATCACAACTACAAAACACTTTACCCACAAATAAAGTCTGATTTAACTAGTTGGAAAAATATCAGTTGCTTGTGGCTTGGTCGAGCTAATGTAATAAAAATGACAATTATATCCCAAAATAAATTATATATTTAGTGCCATAGGAATCAATTTACTACAAAATACTTTATAGAGTAAGAGAGAATAGTAACAAAACTTTACGGAAGAACACTAGGTCTAGAATATCAAGGGAATTAATGAAAAGAAATGCTAGGGAAGTTGGACTAGCTCTACCAGATTTGAATCTGTATTATACAGCAGCAGTCATCAAAACTGCTTGGTACTGGCAGAAGAGTAGAGCAGTGGATCAAAGGAATAGATTGGACACTCAACATCCAGCAGTTAATGAGTATAGTAATCTATTGTTTGATAAACCCAAAGACCCCAGTTTTGGGGATAAGAATGCACTATTTGACAAAAACTGCTGGGAAAACTGGAATACAGTACTGCAAAAACTGATCATAGATCAGTATCTATCACCATATACCAAAATCAAGTCTAAATGGGTTCATGATCTATGTATAAAGGATGATACTGTAAGCAAACTGGGAAAGCAAGGAATAGTTTACCTGTCAGATTTGTGGAGAGGGAAATACTTTAGGACCAAACAAGAATTAGACAGCATTATAAAATGCAAAATGGATAATTTTGATTACATTAAATTGAAAAGCTTCTGTACAAACAAAGCCAATGTAACAAAGATCAGGAGGGAGATGGGAAATTGGGAAAGAATTTTTACAACCTGTGTCTATGATAAAGGAATCATTTCTAAAATATACAGAGAATTGAGTCACATCTATAAGAAGACAAGTCATTCCCCAAATGATAAATGGTCAAAGGATATGAACAGGCAATTTTCAGAGAAAGAAATTAAAGATATCTATAAGCATATGAAGAAATGCTCTAAATCAGTATTGATTAGAGAAATGCAAATCAAAACAACTCTGAGGTACCACATCTCACCAGTCAGATTAGCTAAGATGACAAAACAGGAAAATGACATATGCTGGAGAGGGATGTGGGCAACCTGGAACACTAATTAGCATTACTGGTGGAGTTGTGAACTTATCCAACCATTCTGGAGAGCAATCTGGAATTATAACCACAAGGTTATAAATAATTTCATACAGTTTGACCCAGCAATATCACTTCTAGGTTTATATCCCAAAGAGATTTAAAGAAGTGGGAGGAAGACCTATATGTACAAAAATTTTTATTGCAGCTCTTTTCATGGTTGCAAAGAATTGGAAATTACGGGGGTGCCCATCAACTGGGGAATGGCTAAACAAGTTGTGGTATATGCATGTAATGGAATACTATTGCGCTATAAGAAACGAGGAGCAGATGGACTTTATATTAACCTGGAGAGACTTATACAAACTGATGCTGAGCGAGAAGATTAGAATCAGGAGAAATTTGTATACAATCACAGACACAACATATGTGTGAAGACCAACTATGACAGACTGGATGCTTCTCAGCAATGCAGTAATATAAGTCAATACCAAAAGATTTATGAGGGAGAGAGATGTCTACATCCAGAGAAATAACTAGAAAGGAATGAATTTGAATCCTGAGTGAAGCAAACTACTTGATCTTTTCCTTTTCATTGTGTGGTTCTATTTCCTCTTCACCATTTTTCATTCTATCTGGTAAAATCACCCTTTGTAACTTGATTAATGTCTAATGTGAAACTATTTGCAAATCCTATACTGGACTATATGCCATCATGGGGGCTGAAGGTGGGAGGGAAGGTAAAAAAAAATTTTAAAAATTAAAAAAAAATTGTAGATAATAATATCTGGAAGGTTTACCTGATTGAAGTGTTTAGTAAATTAAATAAGATAAATATAAAGGGTTTTGCCTACATAAAAAAAAAATTAATTGAACAAACCATCAGTGAACTCCCTAGGAAAAATCTCCAGTGACAGGTGGATTAATTAACTTATTCTATCAAACATTTAAAGAACGATTGATTCCAATACTCTACAAATTATTTGAGAAAATTAGTGAAGAAGGAGTCCTATGTAATTATTTTTATGACACAAACATGGTTATGATACCTAAATCAGTAAGACATAAAACGGAAAAAGAAAATTATAGATATGTTTGCCTCATGAATATAGATTCAAAATTATAAATTAAATGTTATCACAAAGACTACAGCAACTTGTCACAATAATATTACACTTTGATTAGGTAGTTTTTATTCCAGTAATGTGAGGATAAACATTAGGAAAACCATCAGGATAATTTATTTTTAATTAAGGTCTTCTGACTTTAATAGAGTTTCCTTTTTTGGTTTTTGGAGGGGGGAAGTTAGGGCAATTGGGGTTAAGTGACTTGCCCAAGGTCACACGGCTAGTTTTTTGTTAAGTGTCTGAGGCTGGATTTGGACTCATTGTCCTCCTGATTTCAGTACTTGATTTCCTCATATTAAAAATAAATTTTATGATATCCTACTAAATTATCATAACTTGGATAGCTACTTATCATAATGACAATGAGGGCCCTCTGTCCTATTCGTTGAGAAAAAGTTCAGTACATTCTATTGGGTTCCTTATTGTGTTAACCACTTATATAGACATAGGTTGGTCAAATAAAGTTGCTGGTCCACAAATATAAACAGTTTCATTTATTATCCTATCCATTTTTTGGTTTGATTTTCTGTTAGAAAAAACGTCACAGTGTTTCAACTTTGGAAATGTGAAAGGGGAAATTTTGTGCTCATGAAAACACTTAGGATGCTTGTGAACATCTTACATATCTAAGGAGGACACATTTCATGGGAGTTCTGAAGCCTACGTTTTGTTTTGTTTTGTTTTGTTTATCACTTAATACAGATCATGTTTCAGTATTTCAAAGTTCCAAATATTACATAACTTATGTTTGTGAAGATGCCTTTTAACCATATAGATTGTAATGTATCTTTCAAGTAAGGTTGCATATAAGGTTGCATAAAAGGTCCACTAAAACCGGTAGAGGTTTTCCTCTAGGTCTACTGATATTGGGTAAATACTACAATATTAGAGCACTAGTGTGCTAGTTTTCCTTTGTTTTTCTTTCATGACTCCCAGAACTTTTCTAATCACTCATCTTTCAGATGATTTTTTTAAACTTGTGGTATCAGACTCCAATATAAACAGTCACTAAACTATACAAGAGGTTTCTTGTGAAATGCATAATGACTTAGAAAATAACTCATTAGCATTATCTATAATAAACTGTATTATTATTTGTTTAGTTAAAAATTTCAGAATTATATTTTGATCTGGTTCAGGTCACATTCAGGAGCATTGTTAGCTTTAATGCACATTTTTGGGGGCATTTCATGGTAGGATATAGAGCATCAGACAGCAAGTAACATATTAAAGTTTGGACTTTGAATCATATTTATCTCTTTTTTTACATTAAATTATTTATTTTTAGTTTTCAACTTTCACTTCCATAAGTTGATCCGACCTCCTATGTCAGGGGCAGCCGGGTCTTACGTTATTCCGGCCTTCATTGTACACCTGGTCTTAGTCCAGCTACTTTCCCCAAGAACAGAGTTCCAAGCCAGAACATTCTTAGAGTAACAAGGCTTTATTCAGCAGTTTCTTATGCAATTATATCCTAACTTCTACCTGATCAGCTAAGAGTTCAGAGTATATAGTGTATAATTGTATAGCCATCATAAACTACTATCTTTGGGAGTACAACATTGTCCTTGTTCCCATATGCCTCTTATGTCACAGCCGGGTACTCTGTATCAGGTTCTGAGTACTGGGCAGGATGTTCCAAACCTCCCTAAACCTCCTCAAACATCCCTGGAATCTCAAGGCTTCTCTTCCCTTGAAGACCCTATCAGTTGGCAACAAGTCAGAAGGTCAAGGAGCTCTCTTCATGGAACAGAGCTCTCTCATGTCTGATTTACCTTCACAATGTTACTGTAGAGTCAGCATGCTCTGGGTCTTAGGCTTCCAGGGGAACTGCACATATACCCCCAAAAATAAGTTTAAAATTTTCTCTCCCTCTTCCATCCCCAAGACAGCTTGCAGTCTGATATCGGCTTTACACATACATTGCTATTAAACACATTTTAAATTATTCATGTTCATTGAAGAACTATAACATGGGAAAAACCATGAGAAAGAAATATATAATATATATAATAAATATATATATAATATATATATATTTATATACATATATAACGAAACTAAAAAGAAAATAGCCTGCTCCATTCTGCACTCCAACTACATTGTTCAAAAATATCTTGATTTCTCATAAAGTCTCTAGCTTCCATGTGCTGCAATCTGATTCTGAAGTAATGATTCTTTTCAGTGAGCTTTGGAGATTCTTTTTTCAATCTGGCAAATTCAGATTTTTTTTTAAACAAATGCTTTATTAACTTCTGTTTTACATCATTCATTTCCACCAGATTTTGAGTTACAATCATTTCCCCCCCATTATTCCCCTACCCAAACTCCCAGAATAGTAATCCCACAAGATATCTCTTCCTCCAGTCTGCTCTCTCCCATACCTTCTCCCATACCCCCATCTACTTTTCCATTAGAGGAAGGTGAGTCTTTGCATCCCAATGCCTGCACATCTTATCTCCCTATTACAAGCAAAAGAGTATTAATAATAGTATTTATGTATATTTGAAACATTTAATGTTACAACCTCAAAATTCAGATCCATTTCCTTCCTCCCTTGTCACCCATTCCCTCTTGGGAGATAAGTAATTCAGTATATGTTGTACATGTCTAGCTATGCAAAACATTATCATAGTAGATATATTGTACAAGGCTGCTTATAATTCCCTCCCACTTATCCCACCCCCCACCTGGTCCATTCCCTACATGATCCTGTCCCTCTTTTATAGTGGGTACTTCCAACCTCCCCTCACCCCAAGGATGCCCTCCCATCCATCATCCCTCCTTCCATCCCCCTTCCCCCTATCCTGCTGCAGGTTGAGATATCCCATTTAGTTTGTATGTCATTTTTTCCCTGAACCAAATTCAATGTGAATGTGGTTTTGCCTTTTTAGCCTTCCTTATTCTCTCCCTCTTTTGCAACCACTTCCCCTTGCTTCTTCTGCATGGGATAGTTTACACTACCCTGTCTCTCCCATCTCCTCTTGCCACTTTCCTCTCTCACCTCATAATTTCATCCCTTGAGTATTCGCCCTTCCCAACAAATTCAACCTATGCCCTCTATCCATATATAACTGTAACCATATACACACATTCACATATGTATTCATGTGACCACACACCCTTCTTCCATTATTTTCATAGTGAGAAAGATATCATCAGTCAGTTATTGCTTTTCCATATAGGAATGTAAATAGTTCAACTTTGATAAGTTCCTTTTGATTTCTTTTCCCTGATTACCTTCTCAGGCATCTCTTCCTTCTTGTGTCTGGATGTCAAATTTTCTATTCAATTCTGGTTTTCTCCTCAAGAATGCTTGAATGTCCTCTATTCCACTGAATGACCATATTTTCCCCTGAAACAAAATACTCAGTTTTGCTGGGTAGGTGACCCCTGGGTTCATTTCCAGTTCTTTTGCCCTCTGGAATATCATATTCCATGCCCTTCGATCCCTCAGTGTAGAAGCTGCCAGGTCCTGGGCTTTTCTGATTGTGTTTCCACAATATTGAAATTGTTTCTTCCTGGCTAATTGTAGTATTTTCTCCTTGATCTGGGGATTCTTCAACCTGGCTATAATATTCCTGGGAGTTTTCTTTTTGGGATCTTTTTCAGGAGGTGATCTGTGGATTCTTTCAACCTCTATTTTGCCCTCTGGATCTAAAATATCAGGGCAGTTTTCCTTGAGAATTTCTTGAAGGGTGATTTCTAGGTTCTTTCCTTGATCATGGCTTTCAGGTAGTCCAATAATTTTTAAATTGTCTCTCCTGGATATATTTTCCAGGTCAGTGGTTTTTCTCATGAGATATTTCACATTGCCTTCTAATCTTTCGTTTCTTTGGATCTGCTTAACAGCATCTTGATTTCTCATAAAGTCACTAGCCTCCATTTGCTCCAGTCTAACTCTGAAGGAATGAATCTCCTCAGTGAACTTTTGAGATTCTTTTTCCATCTGGCAAATTCGAATTTTTAAGGCATTCTTCTCCTCATTGCTCTTTTGGGCCTCCTTTGCCATTTGAGTTAGTCTATTTTTTAAGGTGTTGCTTTCCTCAGTCAGGCTGTTGACCCTCATTTCATACTTTTCCTGCATCCTTCTCATTTCTCTTTCTAATTTTTCCTCCACTTTTCTTATTTGATTTTTAAAGTCCTTCTTAAGGTCCTCTATGGCCTGCAACCCGCTCATATTTTCCCCTGGGGCTTTTGGAGCAGGACTTCTGACCTCACAGTCCTTTTCCTGCTCTATGCCCCCAAAATCGGAGTCTAGGGTTGCATTTTTCTGTTTCCTTTGCCTTGGCATGTTGCCACTTAATTACTTGACTTTTGGGCTTGTTGCCCCACTATGGCTTTAAGGCCAGATAGAGGAATTTTCGTCCCGAACATGGGGGGGCAACTTCCGTTTCTGGCAAGCTATAAACCCACCCACGACTTCCACCCTAGATCACAATCCAGATCCAGGGAGGTTAAAGCAAGCGCGATTACCCCCCAAAACTGATCGCTGGATCTCCCTACAAATTTGCAGGCTGGGAGCGGGAGCTGCCTCTGAAAACTACAAAATGGCGTTTGTCCTCAGTGGCTTCTAGCCCGCAGGGGAGGGAGCCGACGCATTCCCTAATGCCAGTCCCAAAGTCCATAGGACACTAACCTCTTACTTTGTCCTAGGCAAGTCTATGTTGATAATTCTGGAGTCGCCACAGCTCCTGGTGTTCTGGGGTTCCTCCAGCTGGCTGCTGTCCCTGCCGCCCTGGGGCTAAAACCTCGGGTCATGCGGACCTGGGCTCGGCTCGGCTCGGCTCCTGCGCTCTGCGCTCTGTGTGCTGCCAGGTCGCAGACCACTGCGCTGGTCCTTCCTGCAGGGCTGCTGGGCTGTCCTCAGCGGGAGTTTAGCTTCTCTGTGTCGTTCTGTGGGTGCTGGGGCTCCAGAAGTTGTTCAGAGTCCCGTTTTACATCGTTTGGGGGGAATCTGGGGGCAGAGTGGCTTGGACGAGCTGTTTCTACTCCGCCATCTTGGCTCCGCCCCCCGCAAATTCAGATTTTTAAGGCTTTCTTCTTCTCGTTGGCTTGTTGAGCCTCTTTTGCCATTTGAGTTAGTGTATTTTTTAAGGTGTTATTTTTTTCAGTTAGGTCGTTGATTCTCTTTTCACGATTGTCTTGCATCATTCTTATTTTTCTTCCCTATTTTCCGCCACTTCTCTTTTTGGTTTTTCAAAATCCTTCTTAAACTCCTCTATGGCCTGTAACCAGTCCATATTTTTCTTGGAAGCTTTTGGTCCAGGAGCTCTGACTTCATTTTTCTTCCTTCTGTTCCATGCTTTCATCCTTTTTGTCTGCAAAAGAGAACTCCAAAGCTGGATTGCTGTGCTTGTTTTGTTTCCTTTTCTGGCTCATGTTGCCACTCAATTATTTGACTTTTGAGCTTTTTGCCACAGTAAATCTTTGCGTCCAGAGAGGAGAACTTTGTCCCAAATTCCTGAGGTCTTCTCAGCTGCAGGAGCTATTTGTTGGGTGCTTTCCCAGAAGCCTCTACTGGCTCTGGCAAAGGGGTCCCACACCCTAGGACCTCCATCCTAGACAGAGACCCAGATCCAATTAGTTTAAAGCAAAAATGATTACCCCTCAGACAAGTTGCTTGGTCCCTCTCCAATCTGCAGGCCAGGAGCTCTGAAGATCTGGCTGTGTGGCCACTAAGCCTCAGCCTCTTCTCCCTCCAGGGGTAGAGGCCAGACTGCACTCCCATACCCCCTGTTCCCAAAGTCCACTGACCTCTCACTTTGCCTTTGGCATTTATGGGTTGATAATTCTGGAAAACACCACAGATGTTGTTTATCCCCTCTCTTGAAGTCCCCCCAGCTGGTGCTCATTGTGGCCACCCTGAGGCTAAAATGGCTGACACATGTTGGCTGGGCTCTTTTCCCAGAGTGCCTGCATGATAACTTCCTGTCTGGCTGCCTGGCTGACTTCAGGGGGAGGTTTGTTTCTCTCTTTCCCTTTATGGGTTCTGTAGCCCTAAAGTTTGTTTAGAATTATTTTATAGGTATTTGAGGTGGTTATTAAAGGGGCATATGGAGTTTTCCTCCTTCTACATCAGCATTTTGGCTCTACTCCCTAAGCTACATTGCTTTTTACTTTTAGACCATATCTTTTATCTGTTCCCTTTATTCAAATCTTTATAGACCCTCACTACTTCTCATTTGGATTATTACAATTGTTTATAAACATATACTTGCCTCCCCGTTGTCATCTATTGATATTTTGAAGTCATACAACTGAAAGATCACCCCACTATTCAGCACAATCGAATGCCCTACTGTCAGCTTTGGTTCGAGCACAATTGTCTCTGCTGTCTAAATTTCCCCCAAGCACAATTCCACCCTAATATTCTAGGTTACTGAAATATCACTCCTCTACACGTACTTTATCATCCAGACAAAATGATCTTGTTCAACGTTCCCCCTCACCAACTTTTCTATTTTACATTTATGTACTTTTTCATAGATTGCATACTCTACATATGGAGTAGACTTCCTCCTGAGCTCTGTCTCTTACAATTCCCATTTTTTTTATAATTTTATAATTCCCATTTCTCTTTTTATACTTAATTTGTTTTTAGTTTTCAACATTCACTTCATAAGATTTTGAGTTTTAAATTTGCTCACGCTCCCTCTCCAAGAGAAGCATGCAATTTGATACAGGCTCTACTTATGCATTCTTATTAAAAATATTTTCTCCTTAACCATGATGTAAAGAAGAGTTAGAACGCATGGGAGCAAACATGAGAAAGAGGAAAGAAAACGAAACAACAAAAGAAAAAGTCAGAAAATTGTATTACTTTTTTTTTTTTTATTTAAATCACAGTCCCATCACACTCTTCATTTCCATGATTTACAGCCAGTCCCAGCTGCTGGTCAAGCATTTGCAGAGAACATTATCTTGTGTACGTTGAGCACAGCCCCTCTCGAGAAGAGGCTCCCTCCCCCTGCCAGGAGGACTTGTCATATGTCCACCATGTCCAACAGTGTGGAGAGATGACGCTCCCAGACCAGCTCCTCCTCCCGGGTCCTGTGGATCAGGCTTTCTAAGCGTTTTAGTTTGTCTGTCAAAGACAAGTCCAGCTCCGGGGACGGCTCCCACTGGTCAGTGGTCTTCTCGTCCTGGGCGCTGGTGGTCGCAGATGGGCGCAGAACTGGCAGAATAGTCTGGGGTGAAGAAACAAGAGCTTGAGGAAGGTAGAGGGGGAGGGGGTTCGAGCCTGGCCCCTGCTCCACGTCTCCAGTCAGCCACTGGCGAAGCTGATCCTCGAACCTCCGGCTCTCCTCCTTCTCCAGTTGAAGGCTGGCGGACAGGCGCCCCGGGAGCAACTCCGAGGCCGAGGCCGTGCAGGCGAGCTCCTCGGCATCGGGCACATGGACGACAGGGCTGCTCTCCCGGCCTCTGGTCCCACCACAGGGAATGTGGAGGCAGGAAGAGGAGAAGCCTTCAGCAGGCGATCTCAAAGGCTTCACGCCCAAACTTGCGTGACTGTGTCGCTGGGCCTCCTTCTGGGTCTGCAGCCTGGCGTGGTCCCAAGACCCGGGGACATCATAGTTCTTCAGATGGTTCTGGAGAAAATAGACGCAGACCTGACCATCTTCAGTCAGAGCCTCTGACGTGACAGGCAGTCTGGGTGGCTTCCAATCCTGCAGCTTGTGGTTGATGCAGAGAGCCAGGATGTCATCCCACGGGATCTCATCCACTGAGGGCCCCACGTCCTTGTTGTGCCACCTGCTGTACGTCCGACTCAGAAGATTCTCCACCTGTGACTGAAGGATGGGCTGGGTCTGTCCACAGCTCGGAATCTGGGAGACGTACTGGAAAATCATGGTGCACACCAGCCGCCAGGGAGCACCCTGGGGGGGAAGATCCATGTGGGGTAGCTGGAAGGAGAGCACTGCCTTCTTCAGCCAGGCCAGGTGGCTGGGCGCATTCCACTGGAGATGAGGAAGCACCTTGTTGCCCCCCGGCTCCGAGAACTCCGTGATGGGCCAGGACAGGCGGCAGAGCTGCTCGGAGGAGGCCGCCTCAGCCAGGAACCGCAGCACGCTGTTGAAGAGGTCAATGATGGCGCCGGGCTCCTGCGAGGTCAGGCCGGCCAAGCGCCGCTCCTTACGGTCGTAGAAGAAGCGGTTGCTGAACTCGCGGCTGACGCCATCCTCGATGTACTGCGGCAGAGTCTGGCAGCAGAGGTCCGGGGAGCTGGGGCAGTGAGAGAGCAGCCACTTCACGGCCTGGGACACCCGGCCCGTGGCTTGGAGATCATTGACTGTGGCCGGGATGTCCAGAATGATGTAATCCGAGATGAGCTGGGATGAAACCAAGTCCCGGAGCATCAACCCTTCCTCCACTTCTCTCGCGGTGGCCCCCTCCTGGCCGGGCACAAGGACCACCAGGGGCACAAGGGGGTGGGAGGGCTTTGCCTGCAGGAGCTGTTTGAGCTGCAGCAGGGCCGAGAACCAGTACATGTGCTCCTCCGCCAGCGAGACACTCTTCCCCAGAGCAGGCAGAAGGAAGAGGAGGCCACTGGTGCCCAGAAGGTCCTTCTGTGACTCAGTGGCATCAAGGGCCGAGTTGCTCAACAGGCCATGGGACACCTTAATGCACACATTGACCCAAACTGTCCGATTCCCTTTGGTGCTGCAGGAGTTCAGAAGGGTCAGCGTTTGGATCCCCTCGGAAGCACAACAGGCACCATTTTGTAAACCTTCATAGCCCGTGAACTTGACTTTCAGCCAGTTTGCTAGAATCCTGCTGGAGTAGCCAGAAGCAGGCTCTTCACTGTCGGGCAGCACCAGTACCAGCTTCCAGAACACTCGCTCCCTCTGCCCAGGGTAATGCTCGGCAATAAGGGCTGGCAGGTCCAGGGGAGTCCACACGACTTCATTGAGTAACTGCTGGTAGAAGTATTGAACCTTCATCTGATGTATTGCCTCGTTTCTCAGCCATCGTAACCTGGTGCAGGAGACCCCCAGTTTTCCTGCGTGCCCCAGATTCAGGACTCCCTTGGCCAGGTTGTCTTTAGTAATCGGACAGTCAGCACTGGGGGACAAGGCCTGAAGTCTGTTGCTGAGATCCACACAACGGGGGGCCGCAGGGAGCGCTCTTTTCTCTCTCTTGAGCTTTTTCCGGGCTGTGACAGCGTTTCTCCACCTCTGCAGGTATTTAGAGAAGCACTGAAGTTCCTGCAAGGTCTCTTGGGCACTCTGGAATATCTCCTCAGCTAAGAACAAGTCCATGAGACCATCACAGACGTCCTCAGAACAACGGGCCACGCGGGCCCTCCGCTCTGTCTCCACTGCCCTCTTCAGCTCCCGCGAGGAAGTTTCCCGCACGCTCTCGGCCACCACGAGATCCAGCAGCTCAGCCGCCAGGACCTGGCTCAGCTGGACCAGCAGGCGCTCTCTCTCCTGCCTCCGTCTTTGATCTTCAGCTCTTTTCTCCTCTTCCCGAACTCTTTCTCTTTCTTTCTTTATTTCTTCAGCGGCGACCTGCCTCAGATCGTCTTCTGTCACTGTCGTTGCGGCCAAGAGCTGCTCTGTGGCCATATTGGAAACCCCTAAGGCTGCCGCCGCATAGGCGGCCCCTGCCCGGCCGATTTCTATGCAGTTGCTTCTGAGGACGTCCTGGACAATGTCTTCGACAACTGCTGCGATGTCCGCGTCAGTGTAAGTAGGCTGAGGCTTGGGAGGAGGCAGCTCAGGCTTCCCGACAGGCTGCAACAGAGAAGATGGGGCAGCCGACGGCGGGGCAGGTGCAGGCGCCGTGAGGGCCGGCGGCAGCACGGCAGTCTGGTTTTGCGGCTGCTGAGCCGGGGGGACAAGCAACGGCTGAGGCAGGACGTGGAGCGACAACCCTTCTGTCCCAGGGTTGGCTTCTTCCACCTTCCCACTTCCTCCACTCTCCACGCTGGGTTTCTGCCCACTCACAGTGGGCTGGGGGGCCACGCTCTCTCCCACATATCTGCCCTGTGCATTGAAGCTACACGCTGGGGTGTGACAAGGGACGGGGCGTAACGGCCCCCCGTTCACCACTTCTCCCACTGAGACAGCGAGCTTGTCTGTGATAAAAGTGCACTTCTTTGCCTCGGACAAGCCCTCGGGTTTCAAGAACGCAGACCGATTAAGCTCGACACGGCCATCCGACACACTGAGGCCGTAGTAACTCAAGAAGTTGGTCGCTTCCTCGGAGTCTCTAAACAGTAACATGGGCACCAAGTTGTCCAAGGGAAAGCTGCTGGACCTCTTAGTGCTCGCTGTGTAAGCCACGTTGAGAGCCCGCAAGGCATCTTTTCGGATCTGACTGAAGTAGCAGTGCAGCAGGCAGGCATTCAGGTAGGAGGCGGACCGCACAAGCTTGAAAAACCTGACAAAGTTGTTGCTGTTCAGGGCTGTGAAGGCCTGCACAGCAAACTTCACCTCTGGGGAGTTTCGGATATTGGGCCGGAACTGCTGTACCTCCCTCAGGATGTCTCCCTTGTTGAGACTGAGCAGGATGCTGTAGCCTCGGAATTCTGCTTCACTTGCACAGAGGAGGCCCTTGTTGGCCAGGTCCTGGTACATCTCCTTGAGGCTCTGCAGACACTTAGTCATGTTCTCCTTGTTGATCTTGGCGTCAAAAGAGGACATGGGCTCTTCGCACAAGGAATGCGCGCAGTGGATGTGGAATCGGGTGCACTTTTCAATCAGTGACACCGTCAGGGGGTCACAGAGGCACTGCTGCGTGATGTCCTTTCTTAGTCCTCGGGTCCTGTTCCACACAAAGTCGTACCAGTCACGTGAGCTCCCTTCCTTCTGGTCCATAATCTGAGTGATGAGGTAGTCCATGGTCATGCTGAGTACCCCCGAGGGACGGAGCTCATGGGGCAGGGGCTCTTCCTGGTCAGCCGAGGATCGGCTGTATTCTTTTATTGCTGCTGCATGATCCACCCGATCCGTTCCAGGGATCACTTCAAAAGGACTCAGCAGGTTCCTGGTTTCTCTCATGTACCGCTCTTTCTCAGGACACATGTCTGGGCACGTGCCAACGACGACTTTTGCTTCATCCAGATCCGTTCTTTTGACTCGAGCTTGCCTCATGATCTTGTCCCTCTGGTCAAGGAGGCGGTACTTGTCCTCTGACGTCTCAGCCACTGTCCCCATCAAGGTGCCGAGGGTGGTCGCTGACAGGCCCAGGTTGTCAGAGCTCAGGACCTCAGGCCCAGAATCAAAGGACTCCCCTTCAAACTGCAGAGACTTGGATAGGCTTGCTTTCTTCACTGGAGAACTCTTGGCCAGAAGGCCACTCCTGCCGCCAGCTGCACTTCTCAGGAACGGTTTGCAGAGTGGGGAGGGCTGGAAGGGAGAGTCTTCGCAGCTCTGAGAGGCCTCCCCCTCACTTGACAGTTTCTCCTTTGGTGAAAAGTCCATCTTGCTGGGACGTATTTTCTTCTTGTGCCAAAAGATGAGCAAGTCTTTGTGCAAGCCATTCCCTTTCTTCCGAGCCAGGGCGGCAGACCCGTGGTCTGAGAAGCGCACGATGCCGAACTTCCGGTGGCGCCTGGGGGAGACGCTCTGCACCTTCCCAAAGCGGCCAAAGTGTTTCTCCAGGACCGCTTTGTCATTGAGGTAGCTGGGGACGTTCTTGCACTGAATGGCGGTGAGCGCAATCTGTGAGGAGCTGCTGGAGCTGTCCACACTCTCCTTCCTCCACCAGTGGGAAGTGGCGGCCCTGCTGGCGGACCTTCCCCGGCTGTCTTTGCTGGTCATTTCTTCCTCCTTCAGCCAGGGGGTGGACAACACCGTCGCTCGCAAACCACTCGATTCCTTTTTCACTTTCTTGCTTCCTAGGAGGCCAACTTCTTTGTTGCTTCTCAGCCCGTCGTGCAGCGTCCGCCCAAACCGGCCACCGCCACTCTGGCGGGTCAAGCGTCGAGGGCGCTTTTCTGGAGGATGATCACCAAGTGACAAGAGCTCCACGTCTTCTGGGGCATCGTAGTCCAGTCCCCTGGGGGATCGGCCATGGTCTTTCTTTCTCTTCAGCCCTTTCACGTGACCAGGAAGAGACCCTCCCTGGCCACCAGCATCATGCTGTCCTTGCTTGCCCTGGGCTTTGCTGCTGGAGAAGCGTTCGCCCACAGGGCGGGAGAATGTGAAGGATCCCGGGGTTACCCAGCTCTGCGTCTTCTCCAGCTTTGACTCTGCCCCAAAAACCAGACTGAAGGTGGCCTGTTCAGGAAGCTTAAAGCTGAAATCAGCTGCGCGCAAAGCACCGCCAGAGGCCTCTCCACTGCCCAGCCTGAGACCCGTGTCAGGCAGAAATCCCACCGAGGGCGCTGAAGAAGACTGGGCCTCCCCAGAGGTCTGGGAAAAGCAGGAGGATGACACAAAGCCCGTGCTCGGTGCTGAGCCCACAGTGCTCTGTCCAAAGGGCGAGGGCTGCCCCAAGCTAAAGGGTAGCTGAGCCTGGAATGTGGCCTGTTCAGGAAGCTTAAAGCTGAAATCAGCTGCACGCAAAGCACCGCCAGAAGCCTCTCCACTGCCAAGCCTGAGACCAGTGTCAGGCAGAAATCCCACCGAGGGCGCTGAAGAAGACTGGGCCTCCCCAGAGGTCTGGGAAAAGCCGGAGGATGACACAAAGCCCGTGCTCGGTGCTGAGCCCACAGAGCTCTGTCCAAAGGGTGAGGGCTGCCCCAAGGTAAAGGGTAGCTGAGCCTGGAATGTGGCCTGTTCAGGAAGCTTAAAGCTGAAATCACATGCTCGCAAAGCACCGCCAGAGGCCTCTCCACTGCCCAGCCTGAGACCAGTGTCAGGCAGAAATCTCACCGAGGGCGCTGAAGAAGACTGGGCCTCCCCAGAGGTCTGGGAAAAGCCGGAGGATGACACAAAGCCCGTGCTCGGTGCTGAGCCCACAGTGCTCTGACCAAAGAGCGAGGGCTGCCCCAAGCTAAAGGGTAGCTGAGCCTGGAATGTGGCCTGTTCAGGAAGCTTAAAGCTGAAATCACATGCTCGCAAAGCACCGACAGAGGCCTCTCCACTGCCCACCCTGAGACCAGTGTCAGGCAGAAATCCCACCGGAGACGCCTAACAAGACTGGGCCTCTCGCAGAGGTCTGGGCGGAGGATGACACAAAGCCCGTGTCCGGTGCTGAGCCCACAGTGCTCTGTCCAAGGGCGAGGGCTGCTCGAAGCCTAAGGGTAGCTGAGCCTGGAATGTGGCCTGTGCAGGAAGTTAAAGCTGAAATCAGCTGCGTTGCAAGCACCGCGATAGGCCCCCTCCACTGCCAAGCCGGAGACCAGTGTCAGGCAGAAATCCCACCGAGGGCGCTGAAGAAGACTGGGCCTCCCCAGAGGTCTGGGAAAAGCCGGAGGATGACACAAAGCCCGTGCTCGGTGCTGAGCCCACAGCGCTCTGTGCAAAGGGCGAGGGCTGCCCCAAGTAGAGGGCATCAGCTGAATGTGGCCTGTTCAGGAAGCTTAAAGCTGAAATCACATGCTCGCAAAGCACTGCCAGAGGCCTCTCCACTGCCCAGCCTGAGACCAGTGTCAGGCAGAAATCTCACCGAGGGCGCTGAAGAAGACTGGGCCTCCCCAGAGGTCTGGGAAAAGCCGGAGGATGACACAAAGCCCGTGCTCGGTGCTGAGCCCACAGTGCTCTGTCCAAAGGGCGAGGGCTGCCCCAAGCTAAAGGGTAGCTGAGCCTGGAATGTGGCCTGTTCAGGAAGCTTAAAGCTGAAATCAGCTGCACGCAAAGCACCGCCAGAAGCCTCTCCACTGCCAAGCCTGAGACCAGTGTCAGGCAGAAATCCCACCGAGGGCGCTGAAGAAGACTGGGCCTCCCCAGAGGTCTGGGAAAAGCCGGAGGATGACACAAAGCCCGTGCTCGGTGCTGAGCCCACAGTGCTCTGTCCAAAGGGTGAGGGCTGCCCCAAGGTAAAGGGTAGCTGAGCCTGGAATGTGGCCTGTTCAGGAAGCTTAAAGCTGAAATCACATGCTCGCAAAGCACTGCCAGAGGCCTCTCCACTGCCCAGCCTGAGACCAGTGTCAGGCAGAAATCTCACCGAGGGCGCTGAAGAAGACTGGGCCTCCCCAGAGGTCTGGGAAAAGCTGGAGGATGACACAAAGCCCGTGCTCCGTGCTGAGCCCACAGCGCTCTGTGCAAAGGGTGAGGGCTGCCCCAAGGTAAAGGGTAGCTGAGCCTGGAATGTGGCCTGTTCAGGAAGCTTAAAGCTGAAATCACATGCTCGCAAAGCACAGCCAGAGGCCTCTCCACTGCCCAGCCTGAGACCAGTGTCAGGCAGAAATTCTGATCGAGGGCGCTGGAGAAGACTGGGCCCTCCAGAGGTCTGGGAGTTGGAATACTACACAAAGCCCGTGTCTCCTGCTTGACCCACAGCGCTCTGCTAAAGGGTGAGGGCTGCCCCAAGGTAAAGGGTAGCTGAGCCTGGAATGCTGCCTGTTCAGGAAACTTAAGTCGTAAATCATATGGCCGCAAGCACCGCCAGAGGCCTCTCCACTGCCCAGCCTGAGACCAGTGTCAGGCAGAAATCCCATCGAGAGCGTTGAGAGGCTGAGGCCTCCCCAGAGGTCTGGGAAAAGCGGAGGATGACACAAAGCCCGTGCTCGGTGCTGAGCCCACAGTGCTCTGTCCAAAGGGCGAGGGCTGCCCCAAGCTAAAGGGTAGCTGAGCCTGGAATGTGGCCTGTTCAGGAAGCTTAAAGCTGAAATCACATGCTCGCAAAGCACCGCCAGAGGCCTCTCCACTGCCCAGCCTGAGACCAGTGTCAGGCAGAAATCCCACCGAGGGCGCTGAAGAAGACTGGGCCTCCCCAGAGGTCTGGGAAAAGCCGGAGGATGACACAAAGCCCGTGCTCGGTGCTGAGCCCACAGCGCTCTGTGCAAAGGGTGAGGGCTGCCCCAAGGTAAAGGGTAGCTGAGCCTGGAATGTGGCCTGTTCAGGAAGCTTAAAGCTGAAATCACATGCTAGCAAAGCACCGCCAGAGGCCTCTCCACTGCCGAGCCTGAGACCAGTGTCAGGCAGAAATCCCACCGAGGCCGCTGAAGAAGACTGGGCCTCCCCAGAGGTCTGGGAAAAGCCGGAGGATGACACAAAGCCCGTGCTCAGTGCTGAGCCCACAGTGCTCTGTGCAAAGGGCGAGGGCTGCCCCAAGCTAAAGGGTAGCTGAGCCTGGATCGCCAGGGAGCCAGGGGTATGGTTGGAGAACATGTTTGACGCCTGCGCCACAAAAGGACGCCTGGGGTTAATCTCTCGAACCGACTCTCTCAGAGTAGAGGAGATTGGAAAGCTACGAGAGCAGTGGCTGCTTCAGGTGCTTCTCCTTCACTCTGTCCTGGTACTCTAGGGGCAGGGCCTTTTATAGGACAGAAACCGGGAGAGGCAGGTCTGGCTCCTCCCACAGGGGGTATTCCCAACAATGGGATGTTCACACCTCCGATTCAACCAGTCTTCTTGTGTGTGAATCCACTGAAGGGTGATTCCACCAATCACTTGGAAGTTGGACATTTAGCTGGATAAGGGTAGAAGACTTAGAAGGAAAACACAATGTATTTCCCTTTGCTAGATTATTTAGCAACCAATAATATTTTTTTTTGTTGTTTTTGTTTTTCTTTTTTTTCCCCAAAGTTTTATTAACTTCTCTTTTACATCATCCATTTCTGCCCGATTTTGATCTATAGTTTTTCCCCATTGCTGTCAACAAGTCACCTGGAAATGCCAGGATTGTGAACCCAGCCCCAACTTCAATGTTCACACCTCCCAGTCCACCATTCTTCTTGACCTTATTGACCCAAGCAAGGTGGCAGAAGTGTGAATACACTGAAGCTCCAATCACTTGGGAGCTGATTTTCTTAAATTCTTCAGCTGGATCACTGAAAGCCATAATCTCTATAGGGCAAAGTCAAGTCCAAGGGGTAGAAGAACAACACAATGTATTTCCCTTTGTAGTCAGAAAGGCTAATGTCTTTGAACTGCAGTAGTAGCTTTGAAGTAGTGCGCAGTATACTCTTTGGTCCTTTTTATTTTTGTGTTTTCATTCTAAAATTTTTCACTTTTGTTCTGACTCTTCATTCACATCATGGTTATAGCGGAAATATGTTTAATATGAATTTTAATGTTTAGCCAATGTCAGATTATTATGGTCTGGGGAAGGGGGTAAGGAAGAGAGAGGGAAATATTAGAATTCAAAATCATGTAAAAGTGAATATTGAAAAATTAAAATTAAGCAATTAATTAGCTAATATAGAAAAGAAATTGTTTTTACATGGAACTGAGGAAAATAAAAAAAAAAACCTTTTAAAAATAAAAGTAAAGTAAAACAAATATGCAAATTAAAACTTGGACCTGAGGAGATCAGAAAAGTTTAAAATGAAATATTTACCCTGTCAGGGAGTCAACAAAAGAAGTGGGGGACAACAGGGTAAGAGTCTGGCCAGGGCAAAGCAGCAACACCAGGGATAAACCTTTTTTTTTTTCATTTACTCTGTGTTTATTTCATTTATTTTATTTTTAATAATGGTTTATATATATTATTATATTATATTGAATGATTATATTACATTCTATTCTATTCTATTCTATTCTATTCTATTCTATTCTATTCTATTCTATTCTATTATATTATATTATACCCCTTGGACTTGACCTTCCTGTGGTGGACTGGGAGGTGTGAACATTGAAGTTGGGGGCTGGGTTCACAATCCTGGCATTTCCAGGTGACTTGTTGACTGCAATGGGGAAAAACTATAGATCAAAATCGGGCAGAAATGGATGATGTAAAAGAGAAGTTAATAAAAATTTGGGGAAAAAAAAGAAAAACAAAAACAACAAAAAAACAAAAAATATTATTGGTTGCTAAATAATCTAGCAAAGGGAAATATATTGTGTTTTCCTTCTAAGTCTTCTACCCTTATCCAGCTAAATGTCCAACTTCCAAGTGATTGGTGGAATCACCCTTCAGTGGATTCACACACAAGAAGAATGGTTGAATCAGAGGTGTGAACATCCCATTGTTGGGAATACCCCCTGTGGGAGGAGCCAGACCTGCCCCTCCCGGTTTCTGTCCTATAAAAGTCCCTGCCCCTAGAGTCCCAGGACTGAGTGAAGGAGAAGCACCTGAAGCAGCCACTGCTCTCGTAGCTTTCCAATCTCCTAGAGGAGTAGACTCAGAGTAGACTCTGAGAGAGTCGGTTCGAGAGATTAACCCCAGGCGTCCATTTGTGGCACAGGCGTCAAACATGTTCTCCAACCATACCCCTGGCTCCCTGGCGACATTCCAGGCTCAGCTACCCTTTAGCTTGGGGCAGCCCTCGCTCTTTGGACAGAGCGCTGTGGGCTCAGCACCGAGCACGGGCTTTGTGTCATCCTCCGGCTTTTCCCAGACCTCTGGGGAGGCCCAGTCTTCTTCAGCGCCCTCGGTGGGATTTCTGCCTGACACTGGTCTCAGGCTTGGCAGTGGAGAGGCTTCTGGCGGTGCTTTGCGTGCAGCTGATTTCAGCTTTAAGCTTCCTGAACAGGCCACATTCCAGGCTCAGCTACCCTTTAGCTTGGGGCAGCCCTCGCCCTTTGCACAGAGCGCTGTGGGCTCAGCACCGAGCACGGGCTTTGTGTCATCCTCCGGCTTTTCCCAGACCTCTGGGGAGGCCCAGTCTTCTTCAGCGCCCTCGGTGGGATTTTTGCCTGACACTGGTCTGGGGCCTGGCAGTGGAGAGGCCTCTGGCGGTGCTTTGCGAGCATGTGATTTCAGCTTTAAGCTTCCTGAACAGGCCACATTCCAGGCTCAGCTACCCTTTAGCTTGGGGCAGCCCTCCCTCTTTGGACAGAGCGCTGTGGGCTCAGCACCGAGCACGGGCTTTGTGTCATCCTCCGGCTTTTCCCAGACCTCTGGGGAGGCCCAGTCTTCTTCAGTGCCCTCGGTGGGATTTTTGCCTGACACTGGTCTGGGGCCTGGCAGTGGAGAGGCCTCTGGCGGTGCTTTGCGAGCATGTGATTTCAGCTTTAAGCTTCCTGAACAGGCCACATTCCAGGCTCAGCTACCCTTTACCTTGGGGCAGCCCTCACCCTTTGCACAGAGCTCTGTGGGCTCAGCACCGAGCACGGGCTTTGTGTCATCCTCCGGCTTTTCCCAGACCCCTGGGGAGGCCCAGTCTTCTTCAGCGCCCTCGGTGGGATTTCTGCCTGACACTGGTCTCCGGCTTGGCAGTGGAGAGGCCTCTGGCGGTGCTTTGCGCGCAGCTGATTTCAGCTTTAAGCTTCCTGAACAGGCCACATTCCAGGCTCAGCTACCCTTTAGCTTGGGGCAGCCCTCGCCCTTTGGACAGAGCACTGTGGGCTCAGCACCGAGCACGGGCTTTGTGTCATCCTCCTGCTTTTCCCAGACCTCTGGGGAGGCCCAGTCTTCTTCAGCGCCCTCGGTGGGATTTCTGCCTGACACGGGTCTCAGGCTGGGCAGTGGAGAGGCCTCTGGCGGTGCTTTGCGCGCAGCTGATTTCAGCTTTAAGCTTCCTGAACAGGCCACCTTCAGTCTGGTTTTTGGGGCAGAGTCAAAGCTGGAGAAGACGCAGAGCTGGGTAACCCCGGGATCCTTCACATTCTCCCGCCCTGTGGGCGAACGCTTCTCCAGCAGCAAAGCCCAGGGCAAGCAAGGACAGCATGATGCTGGTGGCCAGGGAGGGTCTCTTCCTGGTCACGTGAAAGGGCTGAAGAGAAAGAAAGACCATGGCCGATCCCCCAGGAGACTGGACTACGATGCCCCAGAAGACGTGGAGCTCTTGTCACTTGGTGATCATCCTCCAGAAAAGCGCCCTCGACGCTTGACCCGCCAGAGTGGCGGTGGCCGGTTTGGGCGGACGCTGCACGACGGGCTGAGAAGCAACAAAGAAGTTGGCCTCCTAGGAAGCAAGAAAGTGAAAAAGGAATCGAGTGGTTTGCGAGCGACGGTGTTGTCCACCCCCTGGCTGAAGGAGGAAGAAATGACCAGCAAAGACAGCCGGGGAAGGTCCGCCAGCAGGGCCGCCACTTCCCACTGGTGGAGGAAGGAGAGTGTGGACAGCTCCAGCAGCTCCTCACAGATTGCGCTCACCGCCATTCAGTGCAAGAACGTCCCCAGCTACCTCAATGACAAAGCGGTCCTGGAGAAACACTTTGGCCGCTTTGGGAAGGTGCAGAGCGTCTCCCCCAGGCGCCACCGGAAGTTCGGCATCGTGCGCTTCTCAGACCACGGGTCTGCCGCCCTGGCTCGGAAGAAAGGGAATGGCTTGCACAAAGACTTGCTCATCTTTTGGCACAAGAAGAAAATACGTCCCAGCAAGATGGACTTTTCACCAAAGGAGAAACTGTCAAGTGAGGGGGAGGCCTCTCAGAGCTGCGAAGACTCTCCCTTCCAGCCCTCCCCACTCTGCAAACCGTTCCTGAGAAGTGCAGCTGGCGGCAGGAGTGGCCTTCTGGCCAAGAGTTCTCCAGTGAAGAAAGCAAGCCTATCCAAGTCTCTGCAGTTTGAAGGGGAGTCCTTTGATTCTGGGCCTGAGGTCCTGAGCTCTGACAACCTGGGCCTGTCAGCGACCACCCTCGGCACCTTGATGGGGACAGTGGCTGAGACGTCAGAGGACAAGTACCGCCTCCTTGACCAGAGGGACAAGATCATGAGGCAAGCTCGAGTCAAAAGAATGGATCTGGATGAAGCAAAAGTCGTCGTTGGCACGTGCCCAGACATGTGTCCTGAGAAAGAGCGGTACATGAGAGAAACCAGGAACCTGCTGAGTCCTTTTGAAGTGATCCCTGGAACGGATCGGGTGGATCATGCAGCAGCAATAAAAGAATACAGCCGATCCTCGGCTGACCAGGAAGAGCCCCTGCCCCATGAGCTCCGTCCCTCGGGGGTACTCAGCATGACCATGGACTACCTCATCACTCAGATTATGGACCAGAAGGAAGGGAGCTCACGTGACTGGTACGACTTTGTGTGGAACAGGACCCGAGGAATAAGAAAGGACATCACGCAGCAGTGCCTCTGTGACCCCCTGACGGTGTCACTGATTGAAAAGTGCACCCGATTCCACATCCACTGCGCGCATTCCTTGTGCGAAGAGCCCATGTCCTCTTTTGACGCCAAGATCAACAAGGAGAACATGACTAAGTGTCTGCAGAGCCTCAAGGAGATGTACCAGGACCTGGCCAACAAGGGCCTCCTCTGTGCAAGTGAAGCAGAATTCCGAGGCTACAGCATCCTGCTCAGTCTCAACAAGGGAGACATCCTGAGGGAGGTACAGCAGTTCCGGCCCAATATCCGAAACTCCCCAGAGGTGAAGTTTGCTGTGCAGGCCTTCACAGCCCTGAACAGCAACAACTTTGTCAGGTTTTTCAAGCTTGTGCGGTCCGCCTCCTACCTGAATGCCTGCCTGCTGCACTGCTACTTCAGTCAGATCCGAAAAGATGCCTTGCGGGCTCTCAACGTGGCTTACACAGCGAGCACTAAGAGGTCCAGCAGCTTTCCCTTGGACAACTTGGTGCCCATGTTACTGTTTAGAGACTCCGAGGAAGCGACCAACTTCTTGAGTTACTACGGCCTCAGTGTGTCGGATGGCCGTGTCGAGCTTAATCGGTCTGCGTTCTTGAAACCCGAGGGCTTGTCCGAGGCAAAGAAGTGCACTTTTATCACAGACAAGCTCGCTGTCTCAGTGGGAGAAGTGGTGAACGGGGGGCCGTTACGCCCCGTCCCTTGTCACACCCCAGCGTGTAGCTTCAATGCACAGGGCAGATATGTGGGAGAGAGCGTGGCCACCCAGCCCACTGTGAGTGGGCAGAAACCCAGCGTGGAGAGTGGAGGAAGTGGGAAGGTGGAAGAAGCCAACCCTGGGACAGAAGGGTTGTCGCTCCACGTCCTGCCTCAGCCGTTGCTTGTCCCCCCGGCTCAGCAGCCGCAAAACCAGACTGCCGTGCTGCCGCCGGCCCTCACGGCGCCTGCACCTGCCCCGCCGTCGGCTGCCCCATCTTCTCTGTTGCAGCCTGTCGGGAAGCCTGAGCTGCCTCCTCCCAAGCCTCAGCCTACTTACACTGACGCGGACATCGCAGCAGTTGTCGAAGACATTGTCCAGGACGTCCTCAGAAGCAACTGCATAGAAATCGGCCGGGCAGGGGCCGCCTATGCGGCGGCAGCCTTAGGGGTTTCCAATATGGCCACAGAGCAGCTCTTGGCCGCAACGACAGTGACAGAAGACGATTTGAGGCAGGTCGCCGCTGAAGAAATAAAGAAAGAAAGAGAAAGAGTTCGGGAAGAGGAGAAAAGAGCTGAAGATCAAAGACGGAGGCAGGAGAGAGAGCGCCTGCTGGTCCAGCTGAGCCAGGTCCTGGCGGCTGAGCTGCTGGATCTCGTGGTGGCCGAGAGCGTGCGGGAAACTTCCTCGCGGGAGCTGAAGAGGGCAGTGGAGACAGAGCGGAGGGCCCGCGTGGCCCGTTGTTCTGAGGACGTCTGTGATGGTCTCATGGACTTGTTCTTAGCTGAGGAGATATTCCAGAGTGCCCAAGAGACCTTGCAGGAACTTCAGTGCTTCTCTAAATACCTGCAGAGGTGGAGAAACGCTGTCACAGCCCGGAAAAAGCTCAAGAGAGAGAAAAGAGCGCTCCCTGCGGCCCCCCGTTGTGTGGATCTCAGCAACAGACTTCAGGCCTTGTCCCCCAGTGCTGACTGTCCGATTACTAAAGACAACCTGGCCAAGGGAGTCCTGAATCTGGGGCACGCAGGAAAACTGGGGGTCTCCTGCACCAGGTTACGATGGCTGAGAAACGAGGCAATACATCAGATGAAGGTTCAATACTTCTACCAGCAGTTACTCAATGAAGTCGTGTGGACTCCCCTGGACCTGCCAGCCCTTATTGCCGAGCATTACCCTGGGCAGAGGGAGCGAGTGTTCTGGAAGCTGGTACTGGTGCTGCCCGACAGTGAAGAGCCTGCTTCTGGCCACTCCAGCAGGATTCTAGCAAACTGGCTGAAAGTCAAGTTCACGGGCTATGAAGGTTTACAAAATGGTGCCTGTTGTGCTTCCGAGGGGATCCAAACGCTGACCCTTCTGAACTCCTGCAGCACCAAAGGGAATCGGACAGTTTGGGTCAATGTGTGCATTAAGGTGTCCCATGGCCTGTTGAGCAACTCGACCCTTGATGCCACTGAGTCACAGAAGGACCTTCTGGGCACCAGTGGCCTCCTCTTCCTTCTGCCTGCTCTGGGGAAGAGTGTCTCGCTGGCGGAGGAGCACATGTACTGGTTCTCAGCCCTGCTGCAGCTCAAACAGCTCCTGCAGGCAAAGCCCTCCCACCCCCTTGTGCCCCTGGCGGTCCTTGTGCCCGGCCAGGAGGGGGCCACCGCGAGAGAAGTGGAGGAAGGGCTGATGCTCCGGGACTTGGTTTCATCCCAGCTCATCTCGGATTACATCATTCTGGACATCCCGGCCACAGTCAATGATCTCCAAGCCACGGGCCGGGTGTCCCAGGCCGTGAAGTGGCTGCTCTCTCACTGCCCCAGCTCCCCGGACCTCTGCTGCCAGACTCTGCCGCAGTACATCGAGGATGGCGTCAGCCGCGAGTTCAGCAACCGCTTCTTCTACGACCGTAAGGAGCGGCGCTTGGCCGGCCTGACCTCGCAGGAGCCCGGCGCCATCATTGACCTCTTCAACAGCGTGCTGCGGTTCCTGGCTGAGGCGGCCTCCTCCGAGCAGCTCTGCCGCCTGTCCTGGCCCATCACGGAGTTCTCGGAGCCGGGGGGCAACAAGGTGCTTCCTCATCTCCAGTGGAATGCGCCCGGCCACCTGGCCTGGCTGAAGAAGGCAGTGCTCTCCTTCCAGCTACCCCACATGGATCTTCCCCCCCAGGGTGCTCCCTGGCGGCTGGTGTGCACCATGATTTTCCAGTACGTCTCCCAGATTCCGAGCTGTGGACAGACCCAACCCATCCTTCAGTCACAGGTGGAGAATCTTCTGAGTCGGACGTACAGCAGGTGGCACAACAAGGACGTGGGGCCCTCAGTGGATGAGATCCCGTGGGATGACATCCTGGCTCTCTGCATCAACCACAAGCTGCAGGATTGGAAGCCGCCCAGACTGCCTGTCACGTCAGAGGCTCTGACTGAAGATGGTCAGGTCTGCGTCTATTTTCTCCAGAACCATCTGAAGAACTATGATGTCCCCGGGTCTTGGGACCACGCCAGGCTGCAGACCCAGAAGGAGGCCCAGCGACACAGGCACGCAAGTTTGGGCGTGAAGCCTTTGAGATCGCCTGCTGAGGGCTTCTTCTCTTCCTGCCTCCACATTCCCTGTGGTGGGACCAGAGGCCGGGAGAGCAGCCCTGTCGTCCATGTGCCCGATGCCGAGGAGCTCGCCTGCACGGCCTCGGCCTCGGAGTTGCTCCCGGGGCGCCTGTCCGCCAGCCTTCAACTGGAGAAGGAGGAGAGCCGGAGGTTCGAGGATCAGCTGCGCCAGTGGCTGACTGGAGACGTGGAGCAGGGGCCAGGCTCGAACCCCCTCCCCCTCTACCTTCCTCAAGCTCTTGTTTCTTCACCCCAGACTATTCTGCCAGCTCTGCGTGCATCTGCGACCACCAGCGCCCAGGACGAGAAGACCACTGACCAGTGGGAGCCGTCCCCGGAGCTGGACTTGTCTTTGACAGACAAACTAAAACGCTTAGAAAGCCTGATCCACAGGACCCGGGAGGAGGAGCTGGTCTGGGAGCGTCATCTCTCCACACTGTTGGACATGGTGGACATATGACAAGTCCCCCTGGCAGGGGGAGGGAGCCTCTTCTCGAGAGGGGCTGTGCTCAAAGTACACAAGATAATGTTCTCTGCAAATGCTCGACCAGCAGCTGGGACTGGCTGTAAATCATGGAAATGAAGAGTGTGATGGGACTGTGATTTAAATAAAAAAAAAAAAAAAAGTAATACAATTTTCTGACTTTTTCTTTTGTTGTTTCGTTTTCTTTCCTCTTTCTCATGTTTGCTCCCATGCGTTCTAACTCTTCTTTACATCATGGTTAAGGAGAAAATATTTTTAATAAGAATGCATAAGTAGAGCCTATATCAAATTGCATGCTTCTCTTGGAGAGGGAGCGTGAGCAAATTTAAAACTCAAAATCTTATGAAGTGAATGTTGAAAACTAAAAACAAATTAAGTATAAAAAGAGAAATGGGAATTATAAAATTATAAAAAAAATGGGAATTGTAAGAGACAGAGCTCAGGAGGAAGTCTACTCCATATGTAGAGTATGCAATCTATGAAAAAGTACATAAATGTAAAATAGAAAAGTTGGTGAGGGGGAACGTTGAACAAGATCATTTTGTCTGGATGATAAAGTATGTGTAGAGGAGTGATATTTCAGTAACCTAGAATATTAGGGTGGAATTGTGCTTGGGGGAAATTTAGACAGCAGAGACAATTGTGCTCGAACCAAAGCTGGCAGTAGGGCATTCGATTGCGCTGAATAGTGGGGTGATCTTTCAGTTGTATGACTTCAAAATATCAATAGATGACAACGGGGAGGCAAGTATATGTTTATAAACAATTGTAATAATCCAAATGAGAAGTAGTGAGGGTCTATAAAGATTTGAATAAAGGGAACAGATAAAAGATATGGTCTAAAAGTAAAAAGCAATGTAGCTTAACTTAGGGAGTAGAGCCAAAATGCTGATGTAGAAGGAGGAAAACTCCATATGCCCCTTTAATAACCACCTCAAATACCTATAAAATAACTCTAAACAAACTTTAGGGCTACAGAACCCATAAAGGGAAAGAGAGAAACAAACCTCCCCCTGAAGACAGCCAGGCAGCCAGACAGGAAGGTATCATGCGCCTGGCACTCTGGGAAAAGAGCCCAGCCAACATGTGTCAGACATTTTAGCCTCAGGGTGGCCACAATGAGCACCAGCTGGGGGGACTTCAAGAGAGGGGATAAACAACATCTGTGATGTTTTCCACAATTATCAACCCATAAATGCCAAAGGCAAAGTGAGAGGTCAGTGGACTTTGGGAACAGGGGGTACGGGAGTGCAGTCTGGCCTCTACCCCTGGAGGGAGAAGAGGCTGAGGCTTAGTGGCCACACAGCCATATGGCTGCTTCAGAGCTCCTGGCCTGCAGATTGGAGAGGTACCAAGCAACTTGTCTGAGGGGTAATCATTCTTGCTTTAAATTAATTGGATCTGGGTCTCTGTCTAGGATGGAGGTCCTAGGGTGTGGGACCCCTTTGCCAGAGCCAGTAGAGGCTTCTGGGAAGGCACCCAACAAATAGCTCCTGCAGCTGAGAAGACCTCAGGGATTTGGGACAAAGTTCTCTCTGGACGCAAAGATTTACTGTGGCAAAAATCTCAAAAGTCAAATAATTGAGTGGCAACATGAGCCAGAAAAGGAAACAAAACAAGCACAGCAATCCAGCTTTGGAGTTCTCTTTTGCAGACAAAAAGGATGAAAGCATGGAACAGAAGGAAGAAAAATGAAGTCAGAGCTCCTGCACCAAAAGCTTCCAAGAAAAGTATGGACTGGTTACAGGCCATAGAGGAGCTTAAGAAGGATTTTGAAAAACCAAAAAGAGAAGTGGAGGAAAATAGGGAATAAAAATAAGAATGATGCAAGACAATCATGAAAAGAGAATCAACGACCTAACTGAAAAAAAAAACACCTTAAAAAATACACTAACTCAAATGGCAAAAGAGGCTCAACAAGCCAACGAGAAGAAGAAAGCCTTAAAAATCTGAATTTGCCAGATTGAAAAAAGAATCTCAAAAGCTCACTGAAAAGGATCATTGTAGCAGCAAGCACCCCAATATCCCCAGGGTGACTGCCAACACAGGTTCTTAGATCTGCTTTTCAAAGGGAAAGCAACTCAAAATGGGTTAACAAGCTTACTTTAATCAAACAAACATACATTACCTAGTTCAGGGGAAAAAGGTCGGCACCCCGAACTTCAGAGTTATAGAACTTACAGATCAGACAGGCTTCCAAACTGTCCCAACATTACATGCATCAATACCAAATCACAGTTACCAGAGAGGGAAGCATCAACATTTGGGTTTTCAAAGCCGGGGGGCTCTCAACAACGGCTTCCCAGAGTCTCATCTGGTCAAATCACACAACACTTCTCAAAGTGAGCCCCAAAGCTAAGCCTCTCCTCAGGGCTTATATAGCCTTCTCTTGGCTCAGAGAATGTAACAACCTCCTTGACCTCACTGCCCAATCGCAAAGTATCAAGGTGTGGGCTTCCCTGAAAAAACAAGCCTCCCACCACAGGCTCCAGGTGCACTTAAGCTAGGGGCAGGGAAGATCTTTAAATCTGCATTTCCATTACAATCATGACTTCAGAATCAGATTGCAGCACATGGAAGCTAGAGACTTTATGAGAAATCAAGATATTTTTGAACAATGTAGTTGGAGTGCAGAATGGAGCAGGCTATTCTTTTTAGTTTTGTTTTATATATATTTCTCATGGTTTTTCCCATGTTATAGTTCTTCAATGAACATGAGTAATTTAAAATGTGTTTAATAGCAATGTATGTGTAGAGCCCATATCAGACTGCAAGCTGTCTTGGGGATGGAAGAGGAGAGAAAATTTTAAACTAATTTTTGGGGGTATATGTGCAGTTCCCCTGGAAGCCTGAGACCCAGAGCATGCTGACTCTATAGTAACATTGTGAAGGTAAATCAGACATGAGAGAGCTCTGTTCCATGAAGAGAGCTCCTTGACCTTCTGACTTGTTGCCAACTGATAGGGTCTTCAAGGGTAGAGAAGCCTTGAGATTCCAGGGAGGTTTGAGGAGGTTTAGGGAGGTTTGGAACATCCTGCCCAGTACTCAGAACCTGATACAGAGTACCCAGCTGTGACATAAGAGGCATATGTGAACAAGGACAATGTTGTACTCCCAAAGGTAGTAGTTTATGATGGCTATACAATTATACACTATATACTCTGAACTCTTAGCTGATCAGGTAGAAGTTAGGATATAATTGCATAAGAAACTGCTGAATAAAGTCTTGTTACTCTAAGAATGTTCTGGCTTGGAACTCTGTTCTTGGGGAAAGTAGCTGGACTAAGACCAGGTGTACAATGAAGGCCGGAATAACGTAAGATCCGGCTGCCCCTGACATAGGAGGTCGGATCAACTTATGGAAGTGAAAGTTGAAAACTAAAAATAAATAATTTAATGTAAAAAAAGAGTTAAATATGATTCAAAGTCCAAACTTTAATATGTTACTTGCTGTCTGATGCTCTATATCCTACCATGAAATGCCCCCAAAAATGTGCATTAAAGCTAACAATGCTCCTGAATGTGACCTGAACCAGATCAAAATATAATTCTGAAAATTTTAACTAAACAAATAATAATACAGTTTATTATAGATAATGCTAATGAGTTATTTTCTAAGTCATTATGCATTTCACAAGAAACCTCTTGTATAGTTTAGTGACTGTTTATATTGGAGTCTGATACCACTAGTTTAAAAAAATCATCTGAAAGATGAGTGATTAGAAAAGTTCTGGGAGTCATGAAACAAAAACAATGGAAAACTAGCACACTAGTGGTCTAATATTGTAGTATTTACCCAATATCAGTAGACCTAGAGGAAAACCTCTACCGGTTTTAGTGGACCTTTTATGCAACCTTATATGCAACCTTACTTGAAAGATACATTACAATCTATATGGTTAAAAGGCATCTTCACAAACATAAGTTATGTAATATTTGGAACTTTGAAATACTGAAACATGATCCGTATTAAGTGATAAACAAAACAAAACAAAATGTAGGCTTCAGAACTCCCATGAAATGTGTCCTCTTTAGATATATAAGATGTTCACAAACATCCTAAGTGTTTTCATGAGCACAAAATTTCCTCTTTCACATTTCCAAAGTTGAAACACTGTGATTTTTTTTCTAACAGAAAAACAAACTAACAGAATGGATAGGACAATAAATGAAACTGTTTATATTTGTGGACCAGCAACTTTATTTGACCAATCTATGTCTATATAGATGGTTAAGATTATATCAAAGCCAATAGAATGTACTGAACTTTTTCTCAACGAATAGGACAGAGTACCCTCATTGTAATTATGATAAGTAGCTATCCAAGTTATGATAATAACTAGAATATCATAAAATTTATTTTTAATATGAGGAAATCAAGTATCAATAGGAGATTAGATAGGAAAAAATGTAAAAAAAATAGAAGTTTCCTAAGTTAGGTATTGTTTTAACTTCCTCAATGCTGAAAATAAATAAGGAAAACTGTTGACATTAAAGTCATAATTTCCAAAATCTTTTATAAAACACAGGCACAATGATCCAGCTACCATAATGATGTCACTGATGCAATTCAGTCTGCAGTCTGAATATTTAGGTTTGAGTCATGGCTCTAGCACCTACTCCTAAGATGACTTTCCATAAAGCAACTCATTTTGCTGAACCTCAGTTTCCCCATTCCTCACAAGGTTGTTGGGCAATTTGTTATTTTTGCAAATGGCAAAACTTTTTGTAAATTCGAGTAATTATTTTAATTATTCCTCATGATCCAAAAAAGCTTGGTTTTCCCTTAAAAGTCATTATTTGGGGGGGGCAGAGTCAAGATGGCAGAGTAGAAAAAGCACTTCTGCAGAAATCCAAATCACGCTACTTCAAAATTATGTAAAAGGAGGATGCTGAACAACCTATGGAGCACCAGAACCCAAAAAATGACAGAGAGGAGCTAACCTCCTGCTGAGGACCACCTGGCAGCCCAGCAGGGAGCGGCCAGCACAGCACTCTGGGAGCGGAGCCCGGGCCCCCATGAGTCAGAGGTTTTAGCCCCAGGGCGGCCAGACTAGCAGCTGGCTGGAGGGACCCCAAAATACCAGTAGCTGTGGCATTTTCAGAATTATCAACACATAGATGCCATGGACAAAGTGAGAGGTCAGTGCCCTATGGACTGGTTGGGAAAACCCATCAGCTTCTTCCCCTGGTGGCGACAAGCCACTGAGGAGCCTGCACAGCTTTTGCCACATTGTGATGTTGCAGCTTCAGCTCCTGGCCTGCAGACTCTAGGGGGATTCCACAATCAGTCTGGGGGGTATTAAATCTTGCTTTACCCTTCTTGGATCTGGATTGAGGACTAGGGTGGAGGTCTTGGGGTGTGTGACCAGCTAGCCAGATTGGGTGGAGGCTACAGAGAGGCCACCCAACTAATACTTCAAGCAGTTGAGAAAACACCAGCTTTGGGGACAGAAGCCCCCTGGCTGGTGACAGAGTCCTACTGTGGTAACAAGCCCCAAAGTCAAGTAATTGACTGTCAACATGCCTAGGCAAAGGAAACAAAATAATCCGAAAAATGCAACATTAGACTTCTATTTTGGGGGCAAAGAGTATGAAAATATAGAACAGGAGGATGACTGTGAAGTCAGAAATCGTGCATCAAAAGCCCCAAATGAAAATACAAGCTGGTTCGAGGCCATAGAGGATCTAAAGAAGCTGATAAGGGAAGTAGGGGAAAATGGGAAGAGAAATGAGAAAGATTCAACAAAATTATTTAATGAGAGTCAACAGCCTGACTGAGGAAAATAACACATTAAAAATACGCTAACTCAAATGGCAAAAGAGGGTCAAAATGGCAATGCGGAGAAGAATGCTTTAAAAAGCTGAATTTCCCGGCGGGGGGGAGACAAGATATAAGAGTAGAAACAGCACTTCCACAGAACTCTCCCCCAAACCACTTCAAAATTATGAAAAAGATGACTCTGAATAACCTCTAGAGCAGCAGAACCCACAGAGTGACACAGAGAAGCTAACCTCCTTCTGAGGAAAGCCTGGCAGCCCAGCAGGGAGTGGCCAGCACAGCGCTATGGGAGGCAAGCCCAGGACCTCAAGCCAGCACAACACTCTGAGGTTTTAGCCCCAGGGCTGCCAGATCAGCAGCAGACTAGAGGGATCCCAGAATAACACCTGCTGTGGCGTTTCCAGAATTACCAACACATAGACTCCAATGACAAAGTCAGAGGTCAGTGTAGTATGGACTTTGGGACTGGTTGGGAGAGCATGTCATCCTATTTCCCTGGGGATGAGAAGCTGCAGAGTAGACGTAGTGCACCTTCCATGTTGCAGCTTCAGCTCTTGGCCTGTGGACTGTAGGGGGGGGGGGGTCCAGCTATCAGTCTGGGGAGTAAGTCCTTTTGCTTTAACCTGCTTGGAACTGGATTGTGGTCTGGAGTGGAGGACTTGAGGTATGTGACCTGTTGCCAGAGCATATGGTAGCTTCAGAGAGGGTACCCAACTAATACCTCTGGCAGCTCTGTAAATACTTGTCTATCAAGTTTGTCATCATCCTTTAACTTCTTCAGAAAGTTACCATGTCACCATGAATCACATCAATAATCCCAGATATTTAGGTGATATGGCTCTGATGGCAGAAAGTGAAGAAGTCTCTTTGGGGGAAAAGCAGGAAGTAAAAACTGACTTGAAGCTTAACATAAATTAAAAAAAAATTAAGATATTTGCAATTGGCCCCATAACTTCCTGGCAAAAGAGGGGGAAAGGAATTTAAGCAGTGTTATATTTTCTATTTTTATCCCCCTAAGTACCACATATGGTGACTGAAACATTGAAGTTAAAAGATATTTGCTCTTTGGAAGAAAAGCTTTGGAAACCTGGATGACATACTAAAAGGAAGAGCTATCATCCTGTAGATAAATTTCCACATCATCAAAGGCATATTTGTTTGTTTGTTTTCCCCAGTAGCTACTTGTGATAGGACTATAAGGAAAGCAGAACACCACAGAGTTGATTCTTTCAAATTGTGGTGCTAGATAAGACTTTTGAGAATTTGTTGGAAATCAAGGAGATCAAATCACTTGATATTTAAAGAAATTATTTCAGACTATTCACTCAAAAGTAAAATAATAAAGCCAAAGTTGCAGCTTATATACTTTGTCCACGTAATGAGAAAATGGGACTTATTGAAAACAAAACAATTCAAAACAAACAAACAAAAAGAAAAAAAAAACACTGATGTTGGGGAAGATTGAAGGCAAAAGGAAAAGACATCAGAGATCAATATGGATAGATTGTGTCAGTAAACAATGAGCATGAGTTTGGACATACTTCAAGAGATAGTAAAGAATAGAAGACCCTAGAGTATTATGTTCCCTGGGGGTCACCAAAGTAAAACATGACTGAATGACTGAACAACAACAAAAATGGCACAGATGCAAAATACCTCATTTTCTAACTTTTTTTCAGTGGAATTCAAATAAAAACAATACTGGGAAAGTTACTGTTTAGCTATATATACATATACATATATATATATATATATATATGCATATATATATATTCAAATTAATGTGTTGTGGATCATTTATTTCATAAGTTCATAAAATTACTACTTTGAAATTTGAATAACAGCATTGGCATGTAAGCTCATCTTATGCAGGATCACTGAAAACATTTGGAAAATAATTCCAATGGCAGATGTGATCATTGGAATTAGATGAACCTCCTAATTCCCCATGGGTGTGATCTCATCTTTCATATGTCTGTATTTTGAAATTAATCAATTCCAAATAGTTTGAAGATGGTAAATATCATCACAATATTTTTCTTCATTTTTTTCAGGTAAATAGTAGGTCTGCATGATGTTTTAATCAAAAATTTTATTTTTTCCCAATTTTATTAACTTCTGGTTTACATCATTCGTTTCTACCAGATTTTTAGTTACAGGTTTTCCCCCATTTCTTCCCTACCCCCATCCCAGAATAACAGTCATACAGGATATTTTCTCACTCCATCTTCTCTCTTCTATATCTCCTCCCATAGCCCCATCGCCTTTTTCAACAGGGCAAGATGAATCTCTCTGCCCCAATGATTGTATATCTTATTTCCCAATTATATGTAAAATTGTATTAATAATAGTATTTATATATTTTTAAACATTTGATTTTAAATCTTTGAGTTCCAGATTCATTCCCTTCCTCCCTTGTCACCCACTCCCACTGGGAGGATATGTATTTCAGTATATGTTGTACATGTATAACTATGCAAAACATTGCCAAAGTAGATATAATGTAAAAGAATGACTATATTTCCCTCCCTCCTATCCCACCTCCAACTGGGTCTATTCCCTACTTTTATCCTGTTCCTTTACAAAAGTGGTTGCTCCCACCTTCCCTCCCCACCTTCCCTCCTGCCCTCCCTTCCATCATCCACCCTCTCATCCCCCTCCTCCCTACTCTCCTATAGGATGTATGTCAATCTCTCCCTGAACCAAATTCAATAAGAATAATGTTTTGCCTTTTGACCTTCCTGTTTTGCCCCTCCCTTGTAACCATTTTACTTTGCCTCTTCTATATGAGATAGTTTACCCCATTCTGTCTCTCCCCATCTCGTCTTTTTATATTCCTCTCTCACCTTTGAATTTCATCTTTTAAGTATCATCCCTTCCTATTAAATTTGACCTGTGCCCTCTATTTATGTATACTTGTAATATATATGTATATATATATATATATATATATATATATATATATATGTATATACAAATCCACATATGTATTCATATGCTCATATACCCTGCTTCAACTACTTTCATACTGAGAAAAGTTACATCAGTTACAGTTATTGTTTTTCCATGTAGGAAAGTAAATAGTTCAACTTTGATAAGTTCAAAATGATTTATTTTCACTCTTTACCTTCTTGAGCATCTATTGCTTCTTGTATCTGAATGTCAAATTTTCTATTCAACTCTGTTTTTTTCCTCAAGAATGCTTAAAAACCCTCTATTCCACTGACTGACCATATTTTCCCCTGAAACATGATGCTAAGTTTTGCTGAGGAGGTGATTCCTGGTTTTAATACCAGCTCTTTTGCCATCTGGAATATCATACTCCAAGCCCTTTGATCCATCAGTGTAGAAGCTACCAGATCCTTTGCTATCCTGATTGCATTTCCATATTCTTCAAATTGTTTTTTTCCTGGCTGCTTGTAATATTCTCTCCTTGATCTGGAAATTCTGGACCTTGGTTATAATATTCCTAGGAGTTTTCTTTTTGGGATCTTTTTCAGGAGGTGATTGCTGGATACTTTCAACCTCTATTTTGACCTCTGGTTCTAAAAGATCAAGGCAATTTTCCTTGAGAATTTCTTGAAGGGTGATTTCTAGGTTCTTTCTTTGATCATGGCTTTCAGGTAGGCCAATATTTTTTAAATTATCTCTCCTGGATCTATTTAACACATAAGTGGTTTTTCCGATGAGGTATTTTACATTGTCTTCTATTCTTTCATTTGTTTGGATCTGCTGAACAGCAAATTGATTTCTCATAAAGTAACTAGCTTACTTTTGCTCCAGTCTTATTCTGAAGGAATTATTCTCTTCAGTGAGATTTTGAGATTCTTTTTCCATTTGGAATATTCAGCTTTTTAAAGCATTCTTCTCCTCATTGCCTTTTTGAGCTTCTTTTGCCATTTGAGTCAGTCTATTTTTTAATGTGTTGTTTTCCTCCGTCAGGCTGTTGACACTCATTTCATACTTTTCCTGCATCCTTCTCATTTCTCTTCCCAATTTTTCCTCCACTTCTCTTATCTGCTTCTTATGGTCCTCTATGGCCTGTAACAAGCTCGTATTTTCATTTGCGGCTTTTGGTGCAGGAGTTCTGACCTCTCAGTCTTCCTCCTGTTCCATACTTCAATCCTCTTTGCCACCAAAATAGTAGTCTAATGTGGAATTTTTCTGTTTATTTTGTTTCCTTTGCCTAGGCACGTTGCCACTAAATTACTTGACTTTTGGGCTTGTTGCCACAGTAGGACGCTGCCACCAGCCAGGGAAGCTTCCATCCCAAACACTCAGGTTTTTTCAGCTGCCTGAATATTGGATATTCTCTTTGAAATCTCCACATGCTCTGGCTCTGGCAAGCTGGTCACACACCTCAAGACCTCCATCCCAGACAACAATCCAGATCCAGGAAGGATAAAGAAAAACAACACCCCCTCCCCCCCGAGACTGATCACTGGATACCCCTACAGTCTGCAGGCCAGGAGCTGAAGTTGCAATGTAGGGCTCCATACACCACTACTAATCAGTATTTTCTTGCCCCCAGGTGAAGAGGCTGACAAGCTCCCCCAAACAGTCCCAAAGACCATAGGGCACTGATGTCTCATTTTGTCCTAGGAATCTATGTGTTATTAATTCTGGAAATGAGACAGCTACTGGTTTTTTGAATTCCCCCCCCAGCTGGTTGCTGGTCTGCCACCCTGGGGCTAAAACCTCGGACTCACTCGGGCCTGGGCTCAGCTCCCAGAGCACTATGCTGGCCGCTCCCTGTCAAGCTTCTGGGCTATCCTCAGCAGGAGGTCAACTTCTCTGTGTCATTTTGTGGTTTCTGTAGCCCCAAAGTATATTCAGATTCCCCTTTTACATAAATTTGGAAGTGGTGTGGTTCAGATCATAGAGGAAATGCTATATCTACTCCACCATCTTGACTCTGCCCCCTAATCAACAAGTTTATTGTTATAATGCTTTGCTTCCATTATGGTTGGAAACAGCTTGATGTGGTTGCCAAAGAACTACCCTTGATGCAAGGGTGACTGGTGAGAAAATTCTGCCACTAACACATACTGACATATGTGACTCTAGAAAAGATACTTAACCTCTCAGCACTACCCAATAAAACTATTAGTTGTCAAAAGAGCGCTGACCCACATTGGTAGCAGAACTTTTCTCACCTGTCAATTCACTATAGCAATGAAATCATAGGTCAAGTCCCAATCTCCAGCAAGTAAAATGTTATTTCATGAATTCTCAGGGAGTATTTTGGCATATTTATTTGTATCATTATATGAGAATTTGAAATCTATTAGTTTATGAAGGATCACCAATTACTAAAATATAATTCATTCTTTTCATTTTTGATACCAGGAATTTTATTTTCTTCTTTTTTTTTTATCAAATTGAGTAACGGTATATCAATTTTATTGTTTTATATAAAACCAGTTATTAGATTTATTTATTAGTTCAATTGTTTTCTTAATTTCAATTTTATTCATCTCTCCTTTGGTTGTCAATATTTTTAATTTGGTATTTAATTGGGAATTTGCAATTTGTTTGTATGGCCTAGTAAATGGTTAATTTTTGTGTATGTTCCATGTACCACTGAGAAGAAGGTACATTCCTTTTTTTTCCCCATTTAATTTTCTACAAAAGTCTATCATATCTACCTCTCTAAAATTCTATTCACCTCCTTAACTTCCTTCTTTTTTTTTTTTTGAAGTTAGATTTATCATGTTCAGAGCGGGGGAGTTTGAGGTCCCCCACTAGTATGGTTTTGCAATCTATTTCTTCCTCTAATTCCCTTAACTTCTCCTGTAGGAATTTGGATGCCATATTGCTTTTTTACATATATACTTTGTAATGATATTGCTTCACTCTTGATGGTGCCTTTTAATAGGATATAGTTTCCTTCCTTATCTCTTTTAATTAGATCAATTTTTGCTTTGTCTTATCTTACATAAGGATTGTTAGCCCTGTTTTGTTGTTGTTGTTGTTGTTGTTTTGCTTTTGTTTTTGTTGTTGTTGTTGTTGCTGTTGTTTTGTTTTGTTTTGTTTTGTTTTTTTTACTTTAGTTGAGGCATGGTATATTCTACTCCAGCCTTTTACCTTTACCCTGTGCATATCCTCCCATTTCAAATGTGTTTCTTGTAGACAGCATATTCTAGGATTATGGTTTTGAATACATTCTTCTAGATGCCTCTATTTTATGAGAGATTTCATACCATTAACATTCACAGTTATGATTACTATCTCTGTCTTTCCCTCCACCCCATTCCCTCCCCTCTTTATGCTTTTTTTTCTCCCTTTTCTCTTCTCCTCCTTAAAAGTTTTCCTTTTGATCACTGCCTCCCTCAGTATTCTGACCTCATGTACCCACATCTCTTTACCTGCCCTTCCCCCTTACTACTTCTTCCCTCCCACCTAAACTTCTCCCCTTTTGCCTCCTTTCCCCTCCTACTCCCTGAAGGGCAAAATAGGTTTTTATACTTAACAGAGTATGTTATTCCCTCTGTGAACCCAAACCAATGAGAGTAAATTTCACACAGTGCTCCTGCCAATCCCTGCTTTTCCCTCTACTATAATGAGATTTTGTCTTTTCACATTAGAATCCTAAGCTTAATTGGTTATGTTAACCCCCCCCCCCTTGAATTTAAACCTCTGAGAATAAAGTTCATATAATGTTCATTTCTCCTACTTCTTTCCTTTTTGTATATTATGTTTTTATGCCTCTTCATGTGGCATAATTTACCCTTTTCTGCCTCCTCTTTCCTGTTCTCCCATTAAAATCCCTTTGTACCCCTTAATAAGTTTTTTTTTTTTTATCATCAGATTAGTCAATTTGTACCCACACCCTCAATTTATGTATATCCCTTTTAAATGTCACTATAATTATACAATTCTCAATATTGAGAGGTGTCAGCTTCCCATATAGGGATGTAAACTGACTCCTCTTATTGAAACACAGATTATATGCCTGTTTGTGCATGTGTGTGTGGGGGGGGGGGGGTAGGTGCTTTACTTGTTCACATTTTAATATCTCTCTTTAGTCTTGTATTTGGAGACCAAGTTTTCCATTGAGCTCTGGTTTTTTCATAAGGAAGATCTGGAAGTCACTTATTTCACTGAATGACCATCTCTGTACCTGAAATATTATGCTAAGTTTTGCTGGATAGTTGCTCCTTGGTTGCAATCCAAGTTCTTTTGCCTTGTGAAATATCATATCCCGATCCCTCTGATCTTTTAATATAGAAGCTACTATGTCCTGTGTGATCCTGACTGTAGTTCCACAATATTTCAATTACCTCTTTTGGGCTGCTTGCAGTATTTTCTCCTTGACCTGATAATTCTGAAAATTGGCTACAATATTTCTTGGAGTTTTCAATTTGGGATAATTTTCAGGAGGTGTGCAGTGAATCATTTCAATAATTTTTTTGCCATCTGGTTCTATGACCCCAGGACAGTTTTTGTTTTTTTTTTTAAATAATTTCTTGGAGGATGTTGTTCAGGCTGTTCTTTTTTTTTTTTCATCATGACCAATAATTCTTAGATTGCCTCTCCTTGATATGTTCTCCAGGTAAATGGATTTTCCCAATGAGATATTCTACATTTTCTCCTAATTTTTCAATCTTTTTATTTTGTTTGCCTGATTCTTGATATGTCATAGAGTCATTAGCTTCAACTTTACTGATTCTAATTTTTAGTGAATTATTTTCCTTGGTTAGCTTTTTTTATTTTTTCTCTTTCTCTTTAATAAACAAATGCTTTATTAACTTCTGGTTTACATCATTCATTTCTGCCAGATTTTGAGTTACAATTTTTTTCCCCATTTTTCCCCTACCCACTATCCCTCAGTTAGCTTTTGAGGCTCCTTTTTCATATGTTCAGCTTTCATTTTTAGGGATATATTTTCTCTAGTTAGAATATGGACCACCCCCATCCTAGTACACAAATTTTACTTTTTAAGTATTTGTTATCTTTAGTGAGATTTTTTTTTCCATTTTGGCCAATTTAAATTTAAAAGAATTGGTTTGGGGGGCAGCTAGTTAGTAGACTGAATAGAGAACTAGCCCTGAAGTCAGGAGGAACAGAGTTCAATTCTGGCCTCAGTCACTTAACACAAAACTAACCATGTGACCTTGGGCAAATCACTTAACCCCAATTGACCTACCTTAGCCCTCCAAAAAGAAAAAAAAAAGAATTGGTCAATTTATCTTCTACCTTTCTACTTTGACTGTTAAAATCTTTCTTGAGCTCTTCCAGGAATGCTTTCTGGACTACAGACCAGTTCATATTTCCTTCTGTGATCTCAAGTGTGGATATATAGTCAATGGTGTCTTCTGAAAGTGAGTCTTCTCATTCACAATAATAGGATATAATTGTCTTATTTTTTCCTTAGCAAGTTGCTTCTGGGCCATTGTGATGGCCTATTTCCTGGCTTTTAAAGTGGATTTCAGCTTCTAGGGTACAGAGAACTATGACCCATGCTTATCCAGCTAGGGGCTAGAGGCCTGGTTGTTGACTTTATGTGCTGTAGCTTCTGGGTGTCTAGACTGAGGCCTAGGCCGGGTCTATCATTGTTTCCCCTGAGTTTCCCTGAGGCTCACAGAATAAGGTGTGGGGAAGGGGTGGTCTGGCCACTTCAGGTTTCCATCTCTGTGCCCCTGGGCTGCAGGTCTGATAGGTTCAGAAGCTGGTAGCCTGCCATGCCAGTGTCTACAGATTCCCCTGGTTGTGCTAAGGCACACGTGGGCTTGTTGTGTTGTCACTTTCTGGCTCCATAGCCCTAGGCTTCTAGATTTCCTGCTGGTCAGCTGAGATGGGGTTTGTTGGGACTCTACCCTCCCTTCACTTCAGGCATGGTGCAAGTTCAGTCATACTCTTCCTCTAGGAGTCCCTAGCCTGCATCTACTTCCACTATTTCAGGATTTTACACTGGGGCAATAATCTCTGGTTTTGCAGGATCATGGAGGGGAGTTAAAGCATCTAGGGTTTACTCTGCCATCTTGGCTCTCAGAAGTTCAAGTAGGTAATTTTTAAACATCCAGACTATGGGCTAATGGCCTCAGGAGAAGCTGCTGTTGCTCCCATGGACCCTGTGCTTTCTCATTTCCAGCTCCCCCTGGTTACCCAATAACAACTAAACCTTGAATCAGAAAGCTCTTAGTTGATATCCTGTCTAAGATATGTACTAGCTATGTGATGTCAATATCTCCCAGTATGAATTTCCTCATGTGTAATATAGGAGTAATAATAAAACCTACTTTTCAATTACTCCCTTTTTCTCCTTGAAAGAAAAGTACATTTTCTGATTAATATTTTCCCAATAAAGTCATGTAATTGCAATACATAAAATAGTAGTCATTAAAGACTTAAAGTTAAGGATCACTCAAGGGACAAAGGGGAATATCATGGTGGGATTGTGCAATATGAAACATATTACATTTAAATAAAAATAAACAAACATGTATGTTGAGCAGTGTGAAGTATGTTATCAGTGAAGAAAACTAGTTCATTTTTTTAAGTCATAGATTGCCTGGGAGGGGAGAGAAAGATCAACAGATCAAGAAGCAAGAACAAAAGGTCACATGGTCACAGTGATTCAAATGAGACAATATATAAAACGTTTTGCAAATATTAATAATTATAAAGTAGTAGCTCTTATTATTATCATTTTTCTTAGAACCCTAATAACACTCTTAGAAACCTAATAACACTTTTACAAGCATTCTTGAATATTTCTAGTTAATGGTGTTTGTTAAAAATTTGCCACCTATATTGATGTCTATGAGTTTGTAAACAAGTAATTATTATGTACTATTTTCTATGTTAATGCTTTGCATTTCTTATATAAATTAAGCTGACTTACTTCATATTGTACTTGAACAATTATTTTCTTTTTTCAAAATAGCAAAATATTTTCCAAATGTGCAAAAAGAATGTGAGTTGACTGGGAACATTTAGTCTCACGTTATTAGGTTCTATCTTCTACTTTTCTCTATTCAAGATTTTTTCTCAATCATTTACATGAAGAACCATCTAGAAGACATGCCAATTGAATTTTAGAGGGACTGATATTATGCAGAAGGATAGACTGGGATCTAAAACCATATTTATTGCAGAATTAAACTAGTAAAATTATATGTAGTAGAGATTAATGAAAATTCACATATTTATATTTTAAATACCTGCTGTGTATTGTACTTTGCACTGGATTTACACTGTGCATTGTATAAAGGCTTGCTAAATAGTATTTAATGGGAAAATGCTTAAAGCATCTTAAATATCTACAAAGTCAATCTTAATAATCAGTCTGTTATTGTTGCTAAAGTATTTAATGGAAACTTAAGCTACCTTAATAGATGCAATTTTCCTGAAAAGAAAGGTGAAAACCCCATTGCCCTCTGCCCTCAGAAGACCACATTTACTATTAGTTCTGCATGCCATTCCTTAAGAAAGACGTTGACATGGGGCGGCTAGGTGGTGCAGTGAGTAAGAGTGCCGGCCCCAGAGTTGGGACGACCTGGGATCAGATCCAGCCTCAGAAAATGAGCACCAACACATAAATAATGACTGGCCATGTAACCTTGAGTAAGTTACTTAACCACAACTGCTTTTGAAAATAAAGACATTGACAAACCAGAACTAATCCAAAGGAAGGTAACCAGAAATGTGAGGTTACTACCAACCAGGTTACACAAAGAGTATTGTATTTGGCCAAAGTAAGGGAGGGGTATTTCTGAGGGTAGCTGTTATAAAATATCAGAAGTAATACCTGGGAAAAGCATGTAATTTATTTTTAGTGACTCTAGAAAGCAATCCTAGGTGGAACCTAACATCATAGCCACAAAATAATATCTCCCTAACAATTAAGTATCCCAAAACATAACGGATGGCCTTAAACATTAATGAATTCTCTCAAATGAGACTTTTAAAGAATTGGGGGGGGGCATGCCAGTGATATTATAGAGGGGTTTCTCTAAAAAGAATTTATTTTCTAATCTCTATCCATCTCTCTGTCTCTCCCCTACTTTTATTATTCAGAATAGACTATTTACTAAAATTTGAGACTGTAATTTTGTAAGTGAACATGAAGTAAGACAATATTAGCTTCATTCTGAAATAGTACATATGGCCTTGTATCAGCCATGGTACCTTGGGCAAGTCACTAACCTCTCAAAAACTAGACTCTATTGTTTTTTTGCTTTTTTTTAAGCGCAATTGTGATTAAGTGACTTGGCCAAGGTAACATGGCTTGCTTTTTTGTGTTAAGTGTCTGAGGCCAGATTTGAACTTAGGTCCTCCTGACTCCAGGGCCAGTGTTCTATGCAGTGTGAAACCTAGCTGCCCCATATACTCTATTTTCTTTTTTTTTAAACAAATGGTTATTAACTTCTGTTTTACATCATTCATTTCCGCCAGATTTTGAGTTACAATCATTTTCCCCCTGCTATTCCCCCACCCAACCTCCCAGAATAGCAGTCCCACAAGATATTGCTTCCTCCAGTCTGCTCTCTCCCATACCATCTCCCATACCCCCATCAACTTTTCCATTAGAGGAAGGTGAATCTTTGTCTCCCAATGTCTGCACATCTTATCTCCCAATTATAAGCAAAAGAGTATTAATAATAGTATTTGTATATATTTGAAACATTTAATGTTAAGACCTCGAATTTCAGATCCATTTCCTTCCTCCCTTGTCACCCATTCCCTCTTGGGAGATAAGTAATTCAGTACATGTTGTACATGTCTAGCTATGCAAAACATTATCATAATAGATATATTGTACAAGGCTGCTTATAATTCCCTCCCACTGATCCCACCCCCACGTGGTCCATTCCCTACATGATCCTGTCCCTCTTCTATAGTGGGTACTTCCAACCTCCCCTCCCCGCCAAGGATGCCCTCCCATCCATCATCCCTCCTCTCATCCCCCTTCCCCCTATCCTGCTGCAGGTTGAGATATCCCATTTAGTATGTATGTCATTCTCTCCCTGAACCAAATTCAATGTGAATGTGGTTTTGACTTTTTAGGCTTCCTATTCTCCCCCTCCCTTGAATCCACTTCCCCTTGCTTCTTCTACATGGGATAGTTTACCCTACCCTGTCTCTCCCCATCTCCTCTTGCCACTTTCCTCTCTCACCTCAAAATTTCATCCCTCGAGTATTCTCCCTTCCCAACAAATTCAACCAATGCCCTCTATCCATGTATAACTGTAACCATATACACACACATTCACATATGTATTCATATGACCACACACCTTTCTTCCATTATTTTCATAGTGAGAAAGATATCATCAGTCACAGCTATTGCTTTTCCATATAGGAATGTAAATAGTTCAACTTTGATAAGTTTCTTTTGATTTCTTTTCCCTGATTACCTTTTCAGGCATCTCTTCCTTCTTGTGTCTGGATGTCAAATTTTCTATTCAATTCTGTTTTTTTCCTCAAGAATGCTTGAAAGTCCTCTATTCCACTGAATGATGACATTTTCCCCTGAAACAAAATACTCAGTTTTGCTGGGTAGGTGACCCTTGGGTTCATTCCCAGTTCTTTTGCCCTCTGGAATATCATATTCCATGCCCTTCAGTCCCTCAGTGTAGAAGCTGCCAGGTCCTGGGCTATTCTGATTGTGTTTCCACAATATTGAAATTGTTTCTTCCTGGCTCTTGTAGTATTTTCTCCTTGACCTGGGGATTCTGGAATCTGGCTATAATATTCCTGGGAGTTTTCTTTTTGGGATCTTTTTCAGGAGGTGATTGGTGGATTCTTTCAACCTCTATTTTGCCCTCTGGATGTAAAACATCAGGGCAGCATTCCTTGAGAATTCCTTGAAGGGTGATTTCTAGGTTTTTTCTTTGATCATGGCTTTCAGGTAGTCCAATAATTTTTAAATTGTCTCTCCTGGATCTATTTTCCAGGTCAGTGGTTTTTCCCATGAGAAATTTCACATTGCCTTCTAATCTTTCATTTGTTTGGATCTGCTTAACAGCATCTCGATTTCTCATAAAGTCATTAGCTTCCATTTGCTCCAGTCTAACTCTGAAGGAATGAATCTCCTCAGTGAACTTTTGAGATTCTTTTTCCATCTGGCAAATTCGACTTTTTAAGGCATTCTTCTCCTCATTGCCTTTTTGGGCCTCCTTTGCCATTTGAGTTAGTCTATTTTTTAAGGTGTTGTTTTCCTCAGTCAGGCTGTTGATCCTCACTTCATACTTTTCCTGCATCCTTCTCATTTCTTTTTCCAATTTTTCCTCTACTTCTCTTATTTGATTTTTAAAGTCCTTCTTAAGGTCCTCTATGGCCTGCAACCCACTCATGTTTTCCCCTGGGGCTTTTGGAGCAGGACTTCTGACCTCACAATCCTTTTCCTGGTCTATGCCCCCAAAATAGGCGTCTAGGGTTGCATTTTTCTGTTTCCTTTGCCTTGGCATATTGCCACTTAATTGCTTGACTTTTGGGCTTGTTGCCACACTATGGCTTTAAGGCCAGATAGAGGAATTTTCGTCCCGAACGTGTGGGGGGCAACTTCCGTTTCTGGCAAGATGTAAACCCACCCACAACTTCCACCCCAGATCACAATCCAGATCCAGGGAGGTTAAAGCAAGAGTGATTACCCCCCAAGACTGATCGCTGGATCTCCCTACAGTTCGCAGGCCAGGAGCTGGAGCTGCCTCTGAAAACTACAAAATGGCATGTCTCTTCAGAGGCTTCTAGCCCCCAGGGGAGGGAGCTAAAGCATTCCCCAAATACCGGTCCCAAAGTCCATAGGACACTAACCTCTTACTTTGTCCTAGGCATGTCTATGTTGCTAATTCTGGAGTTGCCACAGCTCCTGGTGTTCTGGGGTTCCTCCAGCTGGCTGCTGGCCCTGCCGCCCTGGGGCTAAAACCTCGGCTCACGCGGACCTGGGCTCGGCTCGGCTCCCCGCACTCTGCATGCTGCCAACTCCCAGACAGCTTCGCTGGTCCTCCCTGCCGGGCTGCTGGGCTGTCCTCAGCGGGAGGTTAGCTTCTCTGTGTCGTTCTGTGGGTGCTGGGGATCCAGAAGTTGTTCAGAGTCCCCTTTTACATTGTTTGGGGTGAATCTGGGGGCAGAGTGGCTTGGATGAGCTGCTTCTACTCCTCCATCTTGGCTCCGCCCCCGATATGCTCTATTTTCTCATCAGTAAAATGGGTATTTTCATATGTGTGCCTCTTTTTCTGTCATCATTTATAAAGCACAGAGTGCTTTAGAAACCTTAGTGTAGTTTTAAACTCAGGACACCTTGTATATTAGTAGACAAAGAAAAGAGTCTGTTTGGTCTTCATTTTGATAAAAGCTTCAAAGCCTCTCCACATTCCTGTTCTACACTCATAGTGTAGTTGATGACTTCCAAATATGTATATCCTTAGACTCTTTTAATTATACAGAAATTGATAGAACATTTTGTTTAAACATGGAATTTGCTAGAAGAAGAAATATAATTATAACAAGGGTAAAGCTTTCCTATATCTTTCTACAATACTCTTTTGCTATACCATAGAAAACATATGGCATTCCATTTGAGACAGGGCATTGAACACACAGGCAGAAAGTCCTAGGTTCAAACTCTGTTTCAAATACTTAATACCTAGGTTATGCTGGGAGGCCATTTAACTGCTCTGTAGCTATTTCTTCATTTCTAAATTGAATTACTTAAACTTACTATCCTCTAAGGTTTTTTCTACCTTGAAATACATGATTATATCATCTTATTGGTTAATTTAGTTCTCCTGCAAGCAACTGTCCTATTGGTTAATTTTTCTCATGCAGAGACATACTATAATTCTGTGTTACCAATACCAAAATAGTTTTTCTCAGTTGATTTATAAACATTATGAAAAAACAAAACATAGTTTTATTAACTGGTATATAGTGTTTGAAATATTTTCCTTAATAATGATGAAAACATTCATAATAAACATAGAGATTTAAGAAAAATTCCAGCAACTCTTTAAACAAATTAATATAATTTATCAAGCAAAACAGCTTTCAAAAAAGAACTATATTTTCTCTTTTATCTTCATTATAAAATATATTTGTTAGTCTTTTATCTGAATAGAAAATTCTAAGCTTCTTATTTTAAAAGGTATTTAAGTTATATATGTATGCATATGAATAAAATATCACTATACACCTGGGAGAACTAATAAACATTATTTTCTATTAACTTCTATATTTATCTACTTAAACTATTTGTAAATACACCTTGAAAGTCCCCAAGTGTAGTATAGCAGGCGGGGATATGACCTTAAAGAATCTCATTAGTAAAAATTTTATTTGAAGTTGTAAAGGAGCAAATTCATTTTCATATAGAATATTTCCTACAGAAAATCTACAAATATATTTAATTTTGCCATGATAATCAAAAAGGAGTACCAAGAAAAATCTATATTGTCCTTTCATAAAATATTTAGGAAGGGGAATCAATGGTCTTGGAATTTCTGTCCCATAAAACCCTAGGAAAACCAGAGGCTTGTCCATGAGCATGTTTAACATTAAGAATCTTTACCGGGACGGCTAGGTGTCGCAGTGAGTAGAGTGTCGGCCCTGGAGTCAGAAGGACCTGAGTTTGGATCCGGCTCCAGACACTTAATGCACTCACAAACAAAAACCTAGCTGTGTGACCTTGGGCAAGTTACTTAACCACAATTGCCCTCCAAAATGCATTAAAAAAAAAAAAGAATCTTTACCTCCGAAGCCAAGGGTCACCTACCCAGCAAAACTGAGTATCTTGTTTCAGGGGAAAATATTCAGTGGAATAGAGGACTTTCAAGCACTCTTGAGGAAAAAAAACAGTGTTGAATAGAAAATTTGACATCCAGACACAAGAAGCAAGAGATGCCTGAGAAGATAATCAAGGAAAAGAAATCAAAAGGAACTTATCAAAGTTGAACTATTTACATTTCTACATGGGAAAACAATAACTATTTCCGATGAAACCTTTCTCATTATGAAAATAATAAGGTTATATGGGCATGTGTTTACAGGTATACATGCATAGAGGGCACAGTTTGAATTTGATGGGAAGGGATGATTCTTAAGGGGGGAAGGTAAGAGGTGAGAGAGGAAAGTGGCAAGGAGAGATGGGGAGAGACAGGGTAGGGCAAACTATCTCATGTAGAAGAGGCAAGAGGAAGTAGTTGCAGGGGAGGGGAAGAACAGGAAGGCAAACATGCAAAAGCATATTCTCATTGAAGTTGGCTCAAGGAGAGAATCACATGCATACTAAACGGGATATCTCACCCTGCAGGAGAGTAGGGGAAAGGGGGATGAGAGGAGGGATGATGGAGGGGAGGGCATTCTAGGGGGAGGGGATGTTGGAAGTACCCACTATCAAAGAGGGACAATATCAAAGTAGGGAATGGACCAGGTGGGAGGTGAGATGGGTGGGAGGGAAATATAAGCAGTCTTTTACAATATATCTACTATGGTGATGTTTTGCATAGCTATACATGTACAACACATACTGAATTGCTTATCTTCTCAAAGGGAGTGGGTGACAAGGGAGGAAGTGAATGGATCTGAAAATCGAAGTTTTAAAATTAAATGTTACATAAGATGTCCAGGCATTGGGGCTCAGAGATTCACCTTGCCCTAATGGCAAAGTCGAAGGGGGCATGGGAGAAGATATGGGAGAGGACAGATTGGATGAGGGGATATCTAGTCGGACTGCTACTCTGGGGTGGTGGGTAGGGAAAAATGGGGGGAAAATTGTAACTCAAAATCTGGTGGAAATGAATGATGGAAAACAGACGTTAATAAAGCATTTTTAAAAAAAAAAAAAAGAATCTTTACCTCCACTAATCCCCCACGTTTCCTTCTTTTTCCACTTACAGCATCATTTCTAACCCATGTTTATACCTGTCACCATCCCCACATGCATGACATATGATATTTATGTCTTTATTAAATAAAAATCAACATCACTTGCCAAACTGTTGTTGCTAATCAATTTCTCTGGTAAAGTAGGTTAGCAATGAAGAAATTCAGATTGTAGAAGTAACTCTGGCTACAAAATATATCCAACAGTTATTTTTATTTGTGTGTTAGATTTCTTAATTGATAAAATTTCTACAGCGATCTTGCGTTTCTTCATTCTGAACATGAAGGTAAATTATAAAGTTCTTATAATCATTAATTGTACATTAGTTAATTATTGATGTGGTTGGACATACTTCAAGAGATATTGGAGGATGAAAGGGCCTGAAGTACTCTGACTCATGGTAGACACCAAAATTGGATATGACTGAAAAACTGAATAATAAAAAAAAACTGCACAGATATAGAATGAATATTTAGTGTAATAGTTATCAATACAATAATTAATATATAATAAGTTTCAGGAACATAAAAGTAAAAGATTAATTTTGTTAATATCTTGAAAAATAACACAGAAGCAGAGCCTTAGATAAGATGGAAAAGTGCAAGGAAAAACAGAGCTTAACTCTCCCAACATTACCCTACAAACAATTATAAAATAACTAAAAGCTCTTTTTGTAGTGGCCAAGAATTAGAATTTGAGAGGATGCACATCAATTGGGGAATGATGTGGTTGTGGTATAGGAATATGATGTAAGAAATTATTAGCAAAAGAAATTCAAAAAACCTGGAAAGATTTAAATGAAGTGATGTTGAATGAAGTGAGTAGAACCAGGAGAACATATTACACAGTAACAACAACACTGTGGGATGACTAATTTTAAGAGACTCAGCTCTCAATAATGCAAGAGTCTAAGACAACTCCAAAAGATCAATGATGTAAAATGCTATTCACATCCAGATAAAGGACTATGGAGTCTGAAAGCATATTGAAGTTTATTATTTCATCTTTTTTGTTTATGTATTTCTTCTCTCTCCTGCTTTCACCTATTGGCTCAAATTCTTCTTTACAAATTGACTAATGTTAAAATATGTTAAATATGAATGTATATGTAGAAACTATGTAAGATCACATGCTATCTTGGGGGAGAAGGGGGAGGAGAGATGGAGAATAGACTTAAAACTCAAAATCTTATGGAGTAAATGTTGAAAACTCTAAATAAATAAGCAAACAAATAAATACATTTAGGGGAAAAATATGAGGAGTCTGAATGCAGATTGCAGCATACTTTTTTGTCTCTTTTATTTTTGTGTTTTCATTCTCATAATTTTCCCTTTTGTTCTGACTCTTCTTTCACAACATGATTATAGTGGAAATATATTTAATATGAATGTTAATGTTTAGCCAATATCAGATTACATATGGTCTGGGGAAGGGGGTAAGGAAGAGAGAGGGAAATATTAGAATTCAAAATCATGTCAAAGTGAATATTGAAAAATAAAAATTAATCAATTAATTAGCTAATATAAAAATAAATTGTTTTTACATGTAACTGAGAAAATAAAAAAATACTTTTAAAAATAAAAGTAAAGTAAAATAAATATGCAAATTAAATTTTGTACCTGAAAAGATCACAAAAGTGTATAATGAAATATTTACCCTGTCAGGAAGTCAACAGAAGAAGTCGGGGACAACAGGGTACGAGTCTGGCCAGGGCAAAGCAGCAACACCAGGGGTAAACTTTTAAGGCAGCTGCCAAAGCAGCAGCAATAGCAGTAGCAATAGTAGTAAGGGATTTATAACTTCTCAATGCATAGATTTTTAGATGGTTGGATAAGTGTTACAAAGGAGATTATGCGTGATGTTTTGCTAACTTTTTGTGCAGCTTGAATTGATTGTCAATTCCATGGGATAGAGAGAAAGACATGATTACTTCATAACTGTGAATGTGAATTGATGAATTCTCCAATAAAAATAGGTGGTTAGCAGAGTACGTTAAAAACCATATTCCTACAACATGCTGTTTTCAAGAAAAAACATTTGAAGCAAGGGATACACAGAGAGTAAAGGGAATAGGCAGGAGCAGAATATATTATGCTTCTGCTGATGTACACAGAAAAAAAAAGCAGATGTAGCACTCCTCATCTCAGCCTAAGCAAAAGCAAAAACAGAACAAATTAAAATAGATAGAAAGTTAACATCATCCTGCTAAAGTTACAATGAAATAATATCATTACTAAACATATATACACCAAATGGTATAAAATCCAATTTCATAGAGGAGAAATTAAGGGAGTTAAAGGAAGAAATACACAACAAAACTATGCTAATGCAGGACTTCAGCCTCTAGATTTCAGATGAATATAACTATAAAATAATCAAGAACAAAGAGAAGTAGAAGAATAGAATTTTAGAAAATTTAGATATGGCAGACCTCTGGTGAAAACTGAATAGTGATAGAAAGGAATAAATCTTTTATCAGGAGGACCTTAGTTCAAATCTGACCTCAGACACTTAATACATACTAGTGATACTTGCACTTTTTCTCAGTGGTACATGGTAGCTACACAAAAATTGACAATATATTAGGCTATAAAAACCTCATAGTCCAGCAAAGGCAGAAATATTAAATGTATCCCTTTAATATTATGATGCAATAAAAATCACATGTAATTAATGGTCATGGAAAGATCTGCTAAAAGTTTATTGGTAGGGTGGAAGAGCCAAGATGCTGGAGTAGAAACAGCACTTCCCCCGCACTCCTGCCCACACCACTTCCAAAGTAAAGAAAAGGGGACTCTGAACAACCTCTGGAGCTCCAGAACCCACAAAATGACATAGAAAAGCTAACCTCCTCCTGAAGAGAGCCCAGCAGCCTGGAAGGGAGTGGCCAGGTCTGCACTCTGGGAGCTGAGCATAGGCCCACCTGAGTTGGAGGTTCTAGCCCCAGGCCAGCCAGACCAGCACCCAGGTGGAGGGACTCCAGAACACCAGCCGCTGTGGCATTTCCAGAATTATCAACAAATAGATGCCCATGACAAAGTCAAAGGTCAGTGTAGTATAGACTTTGGGACTGGTTGGGAGAGCATATCAGCCTGTTTCCCTGGGGATAAGAAGCTGCTGAGTAGACCAGGCTCAGCCACCATGTTCCAGCTTCATTTCCTGTCCTGCGGACTGTAGGGGGATCAAGCTATCAGTCTGGGAGGTAAGCACTCTTGCTTTAACCTGCTTGGAATTTGATTGTGGTCTGGATTGGAGGACTTGGGGTGTGTGACCTGTTGCCAGAGCATATGGTAGCTTCAGAGAGGGTACCCAAATAATACCTCTGGCAGCTCAGAAAACCCCAGTGTTTAGGATGTAAGCTCCCCTAGCTGGTGGCAGAGTCCTACTGTGGCAATAAGCACAGAAGTCAAATAATTGAGTGGCAACAGGCCTAGGCAAATGAAACAAAATAAACAGAAAATGTAACATTATACTCCTATTTTGGGGGCAGAGGAACAAGGCATGGAACAGGAGGAAGATTGGGAAGTCAGAACTTCAGCACCAAAAGACCCAAATGAAAATACGAGTTGGTTCCATGCCATAGAAGACCCGAAGAAGGATTTTAAAAACCAAATAAGAGAAGTAGTAGAAAAATTGGGAAGAGAAATGAGAAACATGCAAAAAAAAGTATGAATTGAGAGTCAGCTGCCTGACTGAGGATAATAACGCCGTAAAAAATAGACTAACTCAAACGGCAAAAGAGACTCAAAAAGGCAATGAAAAGAATGTCTTATAAACCTGAATTTGCCAGATGGAAAAAATAATCTCAAAAGCTCACTGAGGAGAATCATTCCTTCAGAATAAGACTGGAAGCAAGGGACTTTACCAGAAAACTAGATGCTGTTAATCAGATCCAAACAAAAGAAAGAATAGAAGGCAATTAAATATCTCCTGGGAAAAAAACACTGACCTGGAAAATAAATATAGGAGAGATAAGCTAAAATTATTGGACTACCTGAAAACCATGATCAAAGAAAGAACCTAGAAATGATCCTTCAAGAAATTCTCCAGGAAAATTGCCCTGATGTTTTAGAAGCAGAGGGCAAAATAGCGGATGAAAGAATCCACAGATCACCTCCTGAAAAAGATCCCAAAAAGAAAACTCCCAGGAATATTATAGCCAGGCTCTAGAATTCCCAGATCAAGGAGAAAATACTACAAACATCCAGGAACAAACAATATTTATGTTGTGGAAACACAATCAGAATATCACAGGACCTGGCAGCTTCTACACTGAGGGATCGAAGGGCATGGAATATGATATTCCAGAGGGCAAAACAGCTTTGATTGAAGCCAAGCGTCACCTACCCAGCAAAGTGAGTATTTGATTTCAGGTGAAAATATGGTCATTCAGTGGAATAGAGGACTTTCATGCATTCTTGAGGAAAAAAACAGAGTTGAATAGAAAATTTGACATTCAGATACAAGAAGCAAGAGACGCTGGAGAAGGTGAACAGGATAAATAAATCATAAGGAACTTGTCAAAGCTGAACTGTTTACATTCCTACTTGGAAAAATGATAACTGTAACTGATGAAATCTTTCTCAGTATGAAAATAGTTGAAGAAGGTTATATGGGCATATGAATACATATGTGAATGTGTGTATATATGTGTACAGGTATGCATAGATAGAGGGCACAGGTCGAATTTAATAGGAAGGGATGATACTTAAAACATGAAATCAAGAGTTGAGAGAGGGATATAACAAGAGTAGATGGGGAGAGACAGTATGGGGTGGACTATCTCCTATAGAAGAGTCAAGGGAAAATGGTTACAAGGGAGGGGAAGAAAAGGAAGGCAAAAAAGCAAAACTTTGTTTTCTTTGAATGTGGCTCAGGGAGAGGATGACATACATACCAAATAAAATATCTCACCCTACAGGAGAGTAGTGGAGAAGGGGATGAGACAGGGGATGATGGAAAGAAGGATGGGAGGAAAGTGGGGGAGGAAAGTTGGAAGCACCCACTTTTGCAAAGGGACAGGAACAAAGTAGGGAATAGACTAAGTGGGAGCTGGGATAGGAAGGAGGGAAATATTGTCAGTCTTTTACAATTTATCACCTGTGGTTGTGTTTTGCATAGCTACACATGTACAACATATACTGAATTGCTTGTCTTTCCAGTAAGTGTGAGTGACAAGGTAGGAAGGGAATGAATCTGGAAACTGGAGTTTTAAAATCAAATCTTTTAAAAATATATAAATACTATTATTAATATTATTTTACATATAATTGGGAAATAAGATATACAGGCATTGTGGCACAGAGATTCACCTTGCCCTACTGGTAAAGTCAAAGGGGCTTTGCCAGAAGATATGGGAGAGAGCAAAATAGATGAGGAGCTATCCTGTGGGACTGCTATTCTGGGTGGTGTGTCAGGGAAAAATGGGGAAAAAAATTGTAACTCAAAATCTGGGAGAAATGGATGATGTAAAAAAAGAAGTTAGTAAAACATTTGGGAAAAAAAACAACAGGAACAACAACAACAAAAAGTATTTGTAGATAAATAATCTAATCTCAAAAATGAGTGGGTCAAAAACAAAACATAAAAACAATTAATAACTTCATTCAAGAGAATGACAATAATTTAAGCAACATACTAAATCTTGCAGACTACAGCAAAAACAATTTCTAGTGGAAGTTTTATATCTCTAAATGCTTACATGAATAAAACACAAATAGAAGATATAAATGAATTGACCATGCAACTAAAAAGATAGAAACAGAATAAATTAAAAATCCCCAATTAAATACCAAATTAGAAATATTAAAAACCAAAGGAGGGATAAATACAATTGAAGTTAAGAATCCTTTGGAAATATAAAAAAGCAACAAAAACAACTAGGTTCCACTTTTATGAAGAAAATAGATAAACCTTAGCTTAATTTGATTTAAAAAAAAAGAAAGAAATTAACTGAATTAACATCATTGAAAATGAACAGGGTGGGGGGCGGAGCCAAGATGGTGGAAAGGAAGCAGTAACCTCGCTGAGCTCCTCTGTCACTAAGTCCAAAAGGGTAAATCTGAGCGGATTCCGGAGTGATGGAGCCCAGTGGAAGACAGAGTGTGGCAGAATCCAGCCCAGGAGGTTGCCCAGAGTGTCCGCACAGGTCGAGCACAGAGCACATGGGGACTGCACAGCTCAGACCTAAGAGCAGGCAAGCAGACTACACCAGAGAGAGAAAAAGCCCCAGTCTGCAGACTTACCAAGGACGAATCGCAGTCATCTTGCAGAGGGAACAGATCATTGGAGCCAGGTAGGAGAATCGGGCCCCCAGTGGAGAGAGTGGCTTCTCAGGCTGCATTCAGCCCCCAGCCTGGAAATTTAGAAACTGCCTGCCTGTATGATACAGGGGCTGGAATGGCAAAGTAAATTCTAGCTGCTCCGATCCTCCCATCCCTCCTTCATGAAGCAGAAAACCCAAAGATAAGTCTCCCACCCAGATTGAAATCCCAAGTTAATGGAAATAGCCTCAGGCTTGAGAATCTTCAAGAAAGGGTGTAACTGAGACAGCCAGGAATCTGAAGAGAAGAGAGGGAGGGGACCCAACTAGCCCCACCTCACCTCACCAACAAAAGACTATTTATAGCCCAGGGGTATAGAAGCAGAAATCTGAAGTGGTCAGACTCATCCCCACCTACACATCTACATTCCTCACTGACTTCCCTGACTTAGCCATAAACTAGCCACCCAGAGGTATTCAAAGTCAAGGATCAGGCCCCAAACTCATAGCCTGAGACACTAAGAAACAGGAAGTCACAATGGGAAGGAAGGAAGCTGAAAAGGAGAAGGGGAAGGCAAGAAAGTCTATTCGAGCATACTATGCAGGGCAAGAACAACAAAACACACAGGACAATATAGACTCTCTGCCCACACCAGAGACCACAGAAGGAAACATGATCTGGTCTCAAGCCCAAATAGCATTCCTGGAGCAGCTTAAGAAAAATTTTAAAGACCAAATCAGGGAGGCAATGACCAACTTGGAAAAAGAAAATACCTCCCTAAAAAAGGAACTTCAAAAACTTACTGAAGACCATAATTCACTAAAAATTAGATACAACCAAACTGAAACTCAGAACTCTATGATGCAGCAGGAGTCAATCGAAAAAAACAAGATGATCGAAAAATTGCAAGAAAATGTAAAATATCTCACTGGAAAAATAACTGACCTAGAGAACAGATCCAGGAGAGACAACCTAAGAATTATTGGTCTACCAGAAAGCCACGATGAGAAAAGCAGTCTAGACAACATCCTCCAAGAGATTGTCAAAGAAAACTGTCCTGAGGTCCTGGAATCAGAAGATAAAATAGCTATTGATAGAATTCACCGGACTCCTCCTGAAAGAGATCCCAAACTGAAAACTCCAAGAAATATAGTAGCCAAATTCCAGAATTATAAGATTAAAGAAAAAATTCTACAAGCAGCCAAAAAGAAACAATTCAAATATCGAGGAACTACAGTTAGGATCACACAGGACCTAGCAGCTTCTACATTAAAAGAGCGGAGGGACTGGAATTTGATATTTCGTAGGGCAAGAGAGCTAGGACTACAACCAAGGATTAACTACCCGGCAAAACTGAGCATAATCTTTCAGGCAAGGAGATGGACGTTTAATGAAGTAAGGGACTTCCAGACTTTCCTAATGAAAAAGCCAGAGCTCAATGGAAAATTTGATCTCCAATTACAAGACTCCAGAAGAACATAAAAAGGTAAACAAGGGTAACATAGACTCGCACATGCAGAAGTGCACACACCCACACCCACAAACACAAGCTCATTACCTGGGATGCAACAAGAGCAAAATGTTCACATCCCTATATGTGGAGCTGATAACTGTCAATATTTGAAATCTCTATGATTATCATGACCTGCAAAAGGGTTATACTTAGAGGGTGTGGGTATGAATGCACTAACATGGAGTCTAAAAAAAAGACTATTAAGGGGATCAATGGTACTGTAATGGGAAAAAGGAAAGGATGAGCTAGGAAAAGGTAAAATATGCCATCTGAAGAGGCATCAAAACACACTACAGAAGAAGGGAAAGTAAGAGGGAGAGGAACATCATTTAAACACTATTCTCACTGGTTCTGGTTCAAAGAAGGATCAAATTAATCAGTGAAGTTTAAGAATCTAACGTGAATAGACACATAAATTCATTAAATAGAGGAATTGGAGGGAGGGAGAGGAGCATTGTTTGAAATTTAATCTCATTGGTTTGGAATCAAACAGGGAGTAATTTACTCTGATAAGTATAAAAATTTGTTGTGTCCTATAGATAGTGGGAGGGTAAGGGGGGGTGAAAAGGAGGAGACTAAAGGAAGGGATTATAAGGGAGGGAAATAGTAGTAAGGGGAGAGGGTAGGTTAAGAAGGGGGGTCACTGGGTGGGAACACTGAGGGAGAGGGCAGTCAAAAGGGAAAACTTCAAGGAGGGGAAGGGAGAAGGAATAAACAAAAACATAAACAGGGGAGGGAATAGGATGGAAGGGAAGAGACAGATAGTCATCATTACTGTGAATGTGAATGGGATGAACTCTCCCATAAAACAGAGGCGGATAGCAGAATGGATTAAAACCATAATCCTACAATATGCTGTCTTCAAGAAACACATTTGAAACAAAGGGATACCCACAGGGTAAAGGTAAAAGGTTGGAGTAAAATTTATTATGCCTCAGCTAAAGTAAAAAAGCAGGGGTAGCAATACTTATCTCAGATAAAGCAAAAGCAAAAATAGATCTAATTAAAAGAGATAAGGAAGGAAACTATATCCTACTAAAAGGCACCATTGAGAATGAAGCAATATCACTACTTAATATATATGCACCAAGTGGTATAGCATCCAAATTCCTAGAGGAGAAGTTAAAGGAAATAGAGGAAGAAATAGATAGCAAAACTATACTAGTGGGGGACCTTAATCTCCCCCTCTCTGAACTCGATAAATCTAACCTCAAAATAAACAAGAAAGAAGTTAAGGAGGTGAATAGAATCTTAGAGAAACTAGATATGATGGATCTCTGGAGAAAACTGAATGGGGATAAAAAGGAATTTACTTTCTTCTCAGCAGTGCATGGTACATACTCAAAAATAGACCATGTACTAGGGCATAAAAACCTCACAATCCAGTGCAGAAAGGCAGAAATAGTAAGCGCATCATTCTCAGATCATGATGCAATAAAAATTATATGCAATAAAGGGCCAGGGAAAGATAGACTAAAACTAATTGGAAATTAAACAATTTAATCCTAAAAAATTGGTGGGTCAAACAAGAAATTATAGAAACAATCAATAATTTCATTCAAGAGAATGATAATAATGAGACAACATACCAAAATTTGTGGGATGCACTAAAGGCAGTTCTCAGGGGAAGTTTTATATCCCTGAGTGCATACTTAATTAAAGCAGAGAGAAGGGAGGTCAGTGAATTGGACATGCAATTGAAAAAGCTAGAAAAAGAACAAATTGAAAATCCCCAATTTAGTACTAAATCAGAAATATTGAAAACCAAAGGTGAGATTAATAAAATTGAAATTAAGAAAACCATTGAATTAATAAATAAAACCAAGAGCTGGTTTTATGAAAAAATCAACAAAATTGATAGACCCTTAGTCAATATGATAAAAAAAAGAAAGAAGAAAACCAAATTATGAGTATCAAAAATAAAAAGGGTGAATCTACCTACAGTGAAGAGGAAATCAAAAAAATAATGAGGAATTATTTTTCCCAAATGTATGCACATAAATATGACAATTTTAGTGAAATGGATGAATATTTACAAAATCACAAATTGCCCAGATTAACTGAAGAGGAAGTGAATTACCTAAATAACCCCATCTCAGAAAAAGAAATCAAACAAGCCATCAATGAACTCCCTAGGAAAAAAATCTCCAGGGCCAGATGGGTTCACTAGTGAATTCTATCAAACATTTAAAGAACAATTGATTCCAATACTTTACAAACTATTTGGGAAAATTAGTGAAGAAGGAGTCCTACCAAACTCTTTCTATGACACAAATATGGTACTGATTCCTAAATCAGGAAGAGATAAAACAGAGAAAGAAAATTATAGACCAATCTCCTTCATGAATTTAGATGCAAAAATTCTAAATAAAATATTAGCCAAAAGACTCCAACAACTTATCACAAAAATAATACACCCTGATCAGGTAGGATTCATTCCAGGAATGCAAGGATGGTTTAATATTAGGAAAACCATCAATATCATTGAGCATATCAACAACAAAACTAGCAAAAACCACATGATCATCTCAAAAGATGCAGAAAAGGCTTTTGACAAAGTACATCCATTCCTATTAAAAACACTAGAAAGTATAGGAATAAATGGAGCCTTCCTTAAAATAGTTGCTAGCATCTATCTAAAACCATCAGCAAGTATTATATGCAATGGGGATAAACTAGAAGCCTTTCCAATAAGATCAGGAGTGAAACAAGGGTGTCCACTATCACCCCTCTTATTCAATCTGGTACTTGAAACGTTAGCAGTAGCAATTAGAGAAGAAAAAGAAATCAAAGGAATCAAATTAGGCAAAGAAGTGACCAAGCTGTCACTCTTTGCAGATGATATGATGATATACTTAGAGAATCCTAGAGAATCAAGTAAAAATTACTTGAGACAATAAATAAATTTGGCAAAGTTGCAGGATATAAAATAAACCCACATAAATCCTCAGCATTCCTGTACATCTCTAATAAAACTCAACAGCAAGAGATAGAAAGAGAAATCCCATTTAAAGTCACTGTAGACATTATAAAATATTTGGGAATCTACTTGCCAAAACAAACCCAGAATCTATATGATCAAAACTACAAAACACTTCTCACACAAATAAAAACAGATCTAAATAGTTGGAAAAATATCAATTGCTCGTGGCTGGGTCGAGCTAATATAATAAAAATGACAATTTTACCCAAACTAAATTATATATTTAGTGCCATTCCAATCAATTTACCAAAAAACTACTTTGTAGAGTTAGACAAAATAATAACAAAATTTATTTGGAAAAACAAACGGTCTAGAATATCAAGGGAATTAATGAAAAGAAATGCTAGGGAAGGTGGACTAGCTATGCCAGATCTTAATCTGTATTATACAGCAACAGTCATCAAAACTGCTTGGTACTGGCAGAGGTGTAGAGTAGTGGATCAATGGAATAGATTAGGTGCAGGAGACCCAGCAGTTAATGAATATAGTAATCTATTGTTCGATAAACCCAAAGACCCCAGTTTTTGGGATAAGAATGCACTATTTGACAAAAACTGCTGGGAAAACTGGAATACAGTATGGCAGAAAGTGGGCATAGATCACTATCTAACACCGTATACCAAAATCAAGTCTAAATGGGTGCATGATCTAGGTGTAAAGGATGATACTGTAAACAATTTGGGAAAGCAAGGAATAGTTTACCTGACAGATCTGTGGAGAGGGGAAGATTTTAGGACCAAACAAGAATTAGAGAGCATTATAAAATGCAAAATGGATAATTTTGATTACATTAAATTGAAAAGCTTCTGTACAAACAAAGCCAATGTAACCAAGATCAAGAGGGAGGTGGGAAATTGGGAAAGAATTTTTACAACTTGTGTCTCTGATAAAGGACTCATTTCTAAAATTTATAGAGAATTGAGCCAAATCTATATGAATACAAGTCATTCCCCAATTGAGAAATGGTCAAAGGATATGAATAGGAAGTTTTCAGAGAAAGAAATTAAAGATATCTATAAGCATATGAAGAAATGCTCTAAATCACTATTAATTAGAGAAATGCAAATCAAAACAACTCTGAGATACCACATCTCTCCAGTCAGATTGGCTAAGATGACAAAACAAGAAAGTGACAAATGCTGGAGAGGATGTGGGCAAATTGGAAAGCTAATACATTGCTGGTGGAGTTGTGAACTTATCCAACCATTCTGGAGAGCAATCTGGAATTATGCCCAAAGGATTATAAATAATTTCATACCCTTTGACCCAGCCATACCACTCCTAGGGTTATATCCCAAAGAGATCATAGTAGTGGGAGGAAGAACCATATGTACAAAAATATTTTTAGCAGCCCTTTTTGTGGTTGCAAAGAATTGGAAACTAAAGGGGTGCCCATCAATTGGGGAATGGCTAAACAAGTTGTGGTATATGAATGTAATGGAATTTTATTGTGCTATAAGAAACGAGGAGGTGACGGATTTCATAATTACCTGGAGAGATTTATACAAACTGATGCTGAGGGAGAAGAGTAGAATCAGAAGAAATTTGTATACAATCACAGACATACCATATCTGTGACGACCAACTATGACAGACTGGACTCTTTTCAGCAATGCAGTGATATAAGTTAATCCCAAATGACTCAAGAAAGTGAGAAATGTGCCATCCAGAGATATAACTAGAAAGAACTGAGCCTGAATCCTGATGGAAGCAAACTAAATGATCTTGTTCGTCTCATTGTTTGGTTTTACTTCTTCCTTACCATCTTTCATCCCACCTAGTACAATATGCCTTTGTAATTGGAATAATGTTTAATATGAATGCATTTGCAGACCCTATACTGTACTATATGATGTCATGAGGGGTGGGGGGAGGGAAGTAAAGGAAATTTGAAAATCAAGGAACTATGGAATTGAATCTTGTTAACTGAAACTAAACTAACAAATTAATTAAAAAAAAAGAAAATGAACAGGGTGAATTCACCATCAATGAAAAGGCTATTAAAACAATATTTAAGGCATTCTCCAGATCCTCCTCATGTGTTTCTATTTTCCCCGAGTTTGTCTTAGGGCCTTGCTATTGCTGCCAACATGGCTGCTGGAAATGCCAAGATTGGGTACCCAGGCCCCAATTTCAAAGCTATTGCTGTTAGGCCTGATCGGCAGTTCAAAGACATTAGCCTTTCTGACTACAAAGGGATATACATTGTGTTGTTCTTCTACCCCTTGGACTTGACCTTTGTGTGCCCTATAGAGATTATTATTTTCAGTGATCCAGCTGAAGAATTTAAGAAAATCAACTTCCAAGTTATTGGTGCTTCAGTGGATTCACACTTCTGCTACCTTGCCTGGGTCAATAAGGTCAAGAAGAATGGTGGACTAAGAGGTGTGAATATCCCATTGTTTTTTGACCCCAAATGCACCATTGCTGAAGATTATGGGTTCTTAAAGTCATATGAGGGAATTTCATTCAGGGGTCTCTTCATCATTGATGAGAAGGGGATCCTACCCCAGATCACCATCAGTGACCTTCCCATGGGCTGATCTGAAGATGAAACTCTTAGCCATGTCCAGACCTGCCAGTTCACAGACAAGTATGGCTGGAAATTGGGGAGTGACACCATCAAGCCTGATGTTCAGGGGAGTACGGAATACTTCTCCAAGCAACAGTGATCTGCACTCTAAAGCCATAGATGGTCTTCTTTCTCCTCTCCCCTCCTCCCCCGCCCCATGGGGCCTGCAGATGTGCTACCTACTGTCTGCAGGACAAACGTCCTTGATCTTCCCCAACCTTTCAACTAGAAGGTCTTTGTAGCAGAAGCCCAGTCGGTGTGGGGTAGCTTGGCATGCCCTCTGCTTATGGGGCCTTATTCAACCAGATCGTTCATCCCTCCCTCAGAAGCAGCCCACCCGCTGTGCCTGCCAGTGCTTTCTCACTCTTAATGACCAAGTGTTGTGTTAACATTGTTTGTACCATTGTCATCTCTTTGGGGTCAAGGCGATCTCATGTTTTGTAGGTCTATTAAACTTGTCCTAAGGGAAAAAAACAAAACAAAACAATATTTAGGAATGATTTTGCCCAACTGTATGCCAATAAATTTGACAGTTTTGTGAAAAGATGAATATTTACAGAAATATATGTTGCCCAGATAAATGAAAGAGGAAAAAATTCTTAACCCCATTTCCTAAAAAGGAATTGAACAACACATCAATGAACTCCTGATCAAAAAATGTCCAGGGCCAGATAGATTTACAAATGAATTGGATCAAATATTTAAAGAGCAGTTAATTCCAATACTACAGAGGTTATTTGGGAAATAGTTGAAGAAGGAATCCTAAGAAATTATTTTAATAATACAAACATGCTGCTGATAACTAAACTGGGAAGAGTCAAAACAGAGAAATACAATTATAGACCTATTTCCCTAGTGAATATAGATGCAAAACAATTTTGACAATGGATGCATATTAATACAAGGTTTGAGTTTGCTAAATATTCTTAGAACATTTCCAGAATTTGGTGATGACCTTGTAAATAACCATCAGGAAAACTCATCTGCTCTACTTGCATGGTAACAACATGTTCCAAAATGCAAGAGAGATGTAATTGTAAAATACAGCATTATTTAGTCTGACTGAGGAACATATCCCTAAATGGATGGAAGGACCATGATTCTATACTTAGATGTGATCAAGAAAATTGTAGTCTATTATGTCCATTTGAAAAATTCATATTTTATCCACTGATATTAGATCTAGTTAATTTCCATATCTAAAGTTTCCAGTTTCACTGGGCAGAAGATTGAAGAAATTTAATCTAAAATCGGGCCAAAGGCTTCTAGATGACAGAAGGTACAGAAGCCCCTGGATGAACTGGGTGCAAAAGTCTGTCATTACGAATAGGTCTACAGGCCAAGATGGCGGAGTAGAGACAGCTCTTCCAAGCCACTCTACCCCCAGATTCCCCCCAAACTATGTAAAATGGGACTCTGAACAACTTCTGGAGCCCCAGCACCCACAGAACGACACAGAGAAGCTAACCTCCCACTGAGGACAGCCCAACAGCCCTGCAGGAAGGACCAGCCCAGATGTCTGGGACCTGGCAGGAGGAGATCACCGAGCCGAGCCCAGGTCCATGTGAGCTGAGGTTTTAGCCCCAGGGTAGCAGGGCCAGCAGCCAGCTGGAGGAACCCCAGAACACAAGGAGCTGTGACGACTCCAGAATTATCATCATAGACATGTCTAGGACAAACTAAGAGGTTAGTGTCCTATGGATTTTGGGACTTGTATTTGGGGAATGAGTTGGCTTCCTCCCCTGGGGGCTAGAAGCCTCTGAGGAAACACGCCATTTTGTAGTTTTCAGAGGCAGCTCCAAATCCTGGCCTGTAAACTGTAGGGAGATCCAACGATCAATCTTGGGGGGTAACCTCTCTTGCTATAACCTCCCTGGATCTAGATTGTGGTCTGGGGTGGAAGTCATGGGTGGGTTTTCAGCTTGACAGAAATGGAAGTTGCCCCCCACACGTTCAGGACGAAAATTCCTCTATCTGGCCTTAAAGCCATAGTGTGGCAACAAGCCCAAAAGTCAAGCAAATAAGTGGCAACATGCCAAGGCAAAGGAAACAGAAAAATGCAAACCTAGACTCCTATTTTGGGGGCATAGAGTGGGAAAAGGACTGTGAGGTCAGAGGTCCTGCTCCAAAAGCCTCAGGGGAAAACATGAGCGGGTTGCAGGCCATAGAGAACCTTAAGAAGGACTTTAAGAATCAAATAAGAGAAGTGGAGGAAAAATTGGAAGGAGAAATGAGAAGGATGCAGGAAAAGTTTGAAATGAGTGTCAACAGCCTGACTGAGGAAAACAACACCTTAAAAAAAAGACTAACTCAAATGGCAAAGGAGGCCCAAAAGGGCAATGAGGAGAAGAATGCCTTAAAAAGTAGAATTCTGCCCCAGCACCCACAGAACGACACAGAGAAGCTAAACTCCCACTGAGGACAGCCCAGCAGCCCTGAAGGAAGGACCAGCGCAATTTTCTGGGACCTGGCAGCGTGCAGCTTGCAGAGCGCAGGAGCCGAGCGGAGTGAAGGTCCGTGTGAGCCGAGGTTTTAGCCCCAGGGAGGCAGGGCCAGCAACCGGCTGGAGGAACCCCAGAACACCAGGAGCTGTGGCGACTCCAGAATTATCAACATAGACTTGCCTAGGACAAAGTAAGAGGTTAGTGTCCTATGGACTTTGGGACTGGTATTAGGGAATGCGTCGGCTCCCTCCCCTGGGGGCTAGAAGCCCCTGAGCACAAACGCAATTTTGTAGTTTTCAGAGGCAGCTCCAGCTCCCAGCCTGCAAATTTGTAGGGAGATCCAGCGATCAGTCTTGGGGGGTAATCGCTCTTGCTTTAACCTCCCTCGATCTGGATTGTGATCTAGGGTGGAAGTCGTGGGTGGGTTTACAGCTTGCCAGAAACGGAAGTTGCCCCCCCACACCGTCGGGACGAACATTCCTCTATCTGGCCCTAAAGCCATAGTGTGGCAACAAGCCCAAAAGTCAAGTAATTAAGCAGCAACATGCCAAGGCAAAGGAAACAGAAAAATGCAACCCTAGACTCCTATTTTGGGGGCATAGAGCAGGAAAAAGACTGTGACGTCAGAAGTCCTGCTCCAAAAGCCCCAGGGGAAAACATGAGCGGGTTGCAGGCCATAGAGGACCTTAAGAAGGACTTTAAAAATCAGATAAGAGAAGTGGAGGAAAAATTGGAAAGAGAAATGAGAAGGATGCAGGAAAAGTATGAAATGAGGGTCAACAGCCTGACTGAGGAAAACAACACCTTAAAAAATAGACTAACTCAAATGGCAAAGGAGGCCCAAAAGGGCAATGAGGAGAAGAATGCCTTAAAAAGTCGAATTTGCCAGATGGAAAAAGAATCTCAAAAGTTCACTGAGGAGATTCATTCCTTCAGAGTTAGACTGGAGCAAATGGAAGCTAATGACTTTATGAGAAATCAAGATGCTGTTAAGCAGATCCAAACAAATGAAAGATTAGAAGGCAATGTGAAATATCTCATGGGAAAATCCACTGACCTGGAAAATAGATCCAGGAGAGACAATTTAAAAATTATTGGACTACCTGAAAGCCATGATCAAGGAAAGAACCCTTCAAGAAATTCTCAAGGAAAACTGCCCTGATGTTTTAGATCCAGAGGGCAAAATAGAGGTTGAAAGAATCCACAATCACATCCTGAAAAAGATCCCAAAAAGAAAACTCCCAGGAATATTATAGCCAGGTTCAAGAATCCCCAGATCAAGGAGAAAATACTCCAAGCAGCCAGGAAGAAAAAATTTCAGTACTGTGGAAACGAAATCAGAATAGCCCAGGACCTGGCAGCTTCTACTCTGAGGGATCGAAGGGCATGGAATATGATATTCCAGAGGACAAAAGAACTGGAATGAATCCAAGGGTCACCTACCCAGCAAAACTGAGTATTTTGTTTCAGGGGAAAATATGGTCATTCAGTGGAATAGAGGACTTTCAAGCATTCTTGAGGAAAAAACCAGAATTGAATAGAAAATTTGACATCCAGACACAAGAAGCAAGAGATGCCTGAGAAGGTAATCAGGGAAAAGAAATCAAAAGGAACTTATCAAAGTTGAACTATTTACATTCCTGTATGGAAAAGCAATAAGTGTGACTGATGATATCTTTCTCACTCTGAAAATAATGGAAGAAGGTTGTGTGGTCATATGAATACATGTGTGAATGTGTGTGTATATGTTTACAGTTATATATGGATAGAGGGCATAGGTTAAATTTGTTGGGAAGGGAGAATACTCGAGGGATGAAATCATGAGGTGAGAGAGGAAAGTGGCAAGAGTAGATGGGGAGAGACAGGGTAGGGTAAACTATCCCTTGTAGAAGAAGCAAGGGGTAGTGGTTGCGTGGGAGGGGGAGAATAGGAAGCCTAAAAAGGCAAAACCACACTCACATTGAATTTGGTTCAGGGAGAGGATGACATACATACTAAATGGGATATCTCAACCTGCAGCAGGATAGGGGGAAGGGGGATGAGAGGAGGGATGATGGATGGGAGGGCATCCTTGGGGTGAGGGGAGGTTGGAAGTACCCACTATAGAAAGGGACAGCATCAAGTAGGGAATGGACCAGGTGGTGGGTGGGATGAGTGGGAGGGAATTATAAGCAAGCTTGTACAATATATCTACGATGATAATGTTTTGCATAGCCAATCATATAAAACATGTACTGAATTACTTATCTCCCAAGAGGGAATGTGTGACAAGGGAGGAAGGAAATGGATCTGAAATTCGAGGTCTTAACATTAAATGTTTCAAATATATATAAATACTAATATTAATACTCTTTTGCTTGTAACAGGGATATAAGATATGCAGGCACTGGGACACAAAGATTCACCTTCCTCTAATGGAAAAGTCGATGGGGGTATGGGAGAAGGTATGGGAGAGAGCAGATTGGAGGAAGCGATATCTTGTGGTACTGCTATTCTGGGAGCTTGGGTAGGGGAATAACGGGGGAAAATGATTGTAACTCAACATCTGGCGGAAATGAATGATGTAAAACAGAAGTTAATAAAGCGTTTGTTTAAAAAAAAGGTCTACAAACAAGGGGAAAAGGAACATTGGCTTGACTGATTAAGCACTTGCAAAAGGTCAAATCATGTCCAACACCCCTTTCAAGTTGCAGCTTAGTGACTCTTTCCCTGACTTTTGTGAGGAAAAGGTCGAAAAGCCTAATAGGATGTCTGCAGAACAATGCATCATGGAGGCAAACTTAAAAGGACGCAAACAGATTTGACACTCGTTTCTTTAAATATTAGTAGTGACCCTAGAAAAGGTAAAGGACCTGCATCATCCCTCTATATAATTTAATGGCTCAGTGAGCTAAATGATCTATTACCCTTGTAAAACACAACTTGTATCCCTTTACCAGACAGAGGAGGGGGAGCACTCCTCGTGAAGCTGTCCTACCCAATCATTCCCATGGGTTTTTATTCCTCTAATGACACTATCTATGGCTACTACTGAAGGACCATCCCTAGATGTACATTGCCCACCAAAACACAGACGTTCCCAGTACCCATGAAGACTCTACTCTTTCACTCCATCAAAGACTCTCGTATTTGGAATGAATCATTTGATGCACACCTGGGGAATTCCTGAATGCTCCCAAAAGATTTGTTTTCTCTATTCCCTGAAAGGCTGTGTCCCCTGGTCCTGTGTCGTCCTAGCTATTTCTAGAACACAAGTTTGAGAAGCAAGCTACATGAAAATCTTCACATAAATCCTCCACCCCACCCCTCACCACCGCAAGTTGTACTAATTAGAAACTATAAACCTTGGCACCCCAACAGAAGAGTTTCTACTCTGAAGATTCTGGTATTAGTTTCCTTTAGTAGAAAGAGATGCTGGATTTTCCACCTGGTGGCTTAAAGACTTTGTTGTGTGAGTGAGGCCTGCGACCCAACCTGGGCTCATGGTTGTTAATCTTGAGTTTAGACTCAGCTTCCTTGGCTCATTCCTCCTTTCCTTTGTCTCATTTCTCAATGTGTCCTTCTCTTGAAGATTGTGTATTCTCTGTAGCTTTGAGTTGCAATTTTGTGTCCCCAGCTTCTCATAAAACAGTATGATCCTTGGGCTTGTTTGGGTGTCCTAAGGGTGCAGTAATGGTGACTGGAGACCCAAAGATATCACTGGTCTTCCCACCAGGATGATTCAAATGATATCGAGCCTGCAAAGGAGTAGGCACTTTAAAGATGCCACTTCCTTTGCCTCCCGGAGGATTTGAGCTTTTGGGTGTATTCTGAGGTTCCGCAGAAGCTCCAAAGATATTAGATGCCATTCAATTTGGTCTCCTTGAAGGAATAACTTTATCAGGAGTTCCAAAGAGATTGCTTGAGTCTCCTCCAGAGGGTTTCATTACCCTGGAGCTTGGCTTGCTGCCCTTGTTCTCCTTCCCCTGGAACACATTGGCAGCAGCTGAGGCAGCGGTGGTGCTTGTGGCAGCCAAATTGTCAGCGATGGTGGCAGCAGCTAGATGCCAAATTTTTAAGTAAAATATTAGCAAAAGTATTATGACAACATTTATTTTTGTTTGTTTTTTGTTTTGTTTTTCCTTTTTTCTTAAATGCTTTATCAACTTCTGTTTTACAGCATTCATTTCCGCCAGATTTTGAGTTACAATCATTTCCCCCCCTGTTATTTCCCTACCCACCCTCCCAGAATAGCAGTCCCGCAAGATATCGCTTCCTCCAATCTGCTCTCTCCCATACCTTCTCCCATACCCCCTTCGACTTCTCCACTAGAGGAAGGTGAATCTTTGTGTCACAATGCCTGCACATCTCATCCCCCGATTACAAGCAAAAGAGTATTAATAATAATATTCATATATTATTATATAGTATATAGTAGTAATAATATATATATAATACATGTTATATATATCAAAATACATATCATCTTTTTAAAGTTAATTTTCTATAGTGAATATATAAATTTATCTTATGATTTATATTAGTGTAATGCTGCTTGATATTTAATTTTATTGTTGATAACAGGCACTCTTTAATATGAAAAATAGAGATAAGGAAAAGAATAGTGAGTGGATCATTGATTTCATTGATAATCATAATGGATGAGCAAATTCCATCTCTCAAAACAATTTGACATCTTATCTGAAAATTATAGTCATGGAAATTTGTCTAAAGAATTGAAAGTTAAATGTTTCTGAGAAATATACACAATATATGCATCAGAAGCTCCACATGTAGGCAGGTCTTCCTTGCCATGAGAATGTAACTATGATACTACTGGGGTCAAATTTAAATAGAATTGGGAACCACTAAGATATACATAAGTGTTACTTTGGGACACTAATTGACTTAAAAGATCACAGCTTACTATTATTTATGTTTTCTTGTATTTTATATGTTTCATTAAATATTTCTCAAGTGCAGTTTAAACTGGTCAGGGCCATATTCTGAATTGGTGTAGGCTGCTTGTGATGCTACTTAAATTGTCCTTTTTGGAGACTCCAATTGATGTTGATGAAGATGATGACAATGGTGATGATGCCTGACAACATATTTTGCACAATTAATTTCATTTGATTCCTACAATAATTATGTGAGGTAAGTTATATTTTTGTGAGTTAAGTGATTATCCCTATTTTGTTTATGAAGAAAGTGAGAATGAAAAGAAGTTCAAATGACTTCTCTATCCAGAAATTGGCTAAGTTAAGATTTTAACTCAGATCTTTTTGATTCCAAGGTGGAGTGAACAATTTACAGCAATGTAAAGTGTATAAAATAAATATGCAGGACTCACTTTCTTGGAGTTAACATTATCATAGTGGAAGATGAAACAAATAAAAGTTGTTTACCAAGGACAGTTATTTTAATTTGAAAAGTTATTGGAGTAGTAAATATAATCTTAAAGCAATAGACTGTCACTGCCATGCTGGTATCTATAGAAGAATTATTTTTGTTATAATTTCAGAAAGGAAAATGGGGCAGAGGAGGATGAGGTTAAAACATGGGTCTCATTTCAAGTCTAAGAATAGAATTTCATGGTACATATATGATTTCTCTTTACTTGTAATGTAAATATTTTCAGGGTATACTGATTCTTGTCTTCTTTGGTTAATCCACGTTAACTACGTATTTCATGCTTAAAGCATCTGATTGCCTAAGTGTAAATATATCCTTCAATGATTCAGGAGAAAATCTCTCTTCAATGTCCTAAAAAAATCTCAGTGAAAGGGACAGGGTCGAGATGATGTAGTACAGAAGCACTCAGTGTAGTTTCCCTAATTTCTCCTCCAGATGAGTCTAAATTAATGCCTTGGTTTGATTTCTGGAGCAGCATTCCAAACAAAAGTTTGGATAAAACAATTTTTCAACCAAGACAGTTTATGGGATTGGCAAATAAGATCTGTCTATCTGGGGTGGTGGTGGGCTCAAGAAATGAAGTCCAAATAGCTCAGCTTTCCTGGGTACTTGCAATGGCTGCAGAAGCAGCTTATAGATCTCTCAGCTAATAGTGGCAAAGTCATCAAATAGCAACTCAGAAGGAGATTGCAGTGAACATTTTATTGAATTTCACTTAAAGACCCTATTGCATTATTGGTCCCAGGTCACTGTCCCAGCACCATGATTTGACGTCCAAGGTCAGGGGAGGCCCGGTCTTACCTTGCTCAGGCCCTCAGTGTACACCTGGTCCAGCTACGTTCCCCAAGAATGGAGTTCCAAGCCAGGAGTCAAAGATTAGTAAGATTTTATTCAACTTATGCACTTACATCCTAACTAAACCTAATCTACATCTTAACTCTACCTCTTCTGTAGTTACATCTTAATCCCCCTCCTAACTACATCCTACTCTATCCTAACTCCCAACCCTTTGACCTTCCATCCTCTTATCCCCCTTCAGCCCCTCCTTCCCCTCAGGCAGAAGTTGCCTCATCTCCAAGTCTGAGCTAAAGCCAAGGCAACAAGTCAGAGTCACGGAGCTCTCAGCCTGGAACAGAGCTTATCTCATGGAATGTCTGATTTTCCTCCACAGTGCTCAAGCAAAAAATGAACCATAGCAAGGTCAACATGACATTTACATAAAGCATGATTCACTGCATAGTCAGTCTGTTCTGGGTCTCATGCCTCCAGGGGAACTGCACATATACCTCCAAAAGCACCAGAAGGAACAATTACACTTGGTCTCAAGGGAGAAAGGAACCACTTCAGTTAGAGCATTGCTTGTGGTTTCTCACTGGAGATTGAAATCCTTGGTGTCAATTACAAGACAGAAGGAGTAGCTTGCAGTTGAGGCTGCATGAGGTAGATAGACCTGATTGTCATATTAGGATCAAGCAGAATGTTAGAACTGGTGACTACAGAGATATAAGATCCCTTCCTGGGTAAACACTAGAGTATAAGCCATAAGAACAGTGAGCACACCTCTACTTAGAACACACTTATTTGGAAGAGCCAAAAAACATACAACCCCCAAAAGATATCATAGAAAAAGAAGAGAAAGAGAGGCATGAAAGTTTGGACAGTGGACCTTCACCCTGTGAATTGAGCCCAAATTTAACATGAAGTAAAAAGTCAAGAAAAAAAATGGAAAAATGAGCAAAAAACAACAAAAAAGCATCTGACTACAACAAGTTATCATGCTAAAAAGGCAGATTAAACCACACAGTGGCTGCTTTAGAGCTCCTGGCCTGCAGAGATTAGGGGGACAAAGCAACCATTAAGAGGGTAATTGTTTTTGCTTTCACCTGCTTGAATCTGGATCACTATCTTGGGTGGAGGTCCTATGGTGTGTGACCAGGTGCTAGAGCTTGTGGGGGCTACAGAGAAGTCACCCAACTATTAGCTCCAGTAGTTGTGAAAACCAGAACAATTTGAGACAAAGCTCTCCTTGCTGGAAGCAGCATTCTACTGTGGCAAGAAGATCAAAAGTCAAGTAATTGAATGGCAACATGAGCAATCAAAGGCAGCAAAGCAAACACAGCAATCAAACCTTAGATTCCTTTTTTGGTGACAAAAAGGATCAAAATATGGAACAGCAGGAAGAGAATAAATTCAGAACTCCCACACCAAAAGCTTCCAAAAAATAAGAACTGGTTATTGAAGGGTGGAAGAGCTCAAGAAGATTTGGAAAATTAAGAATGGTGGAGGAAAAATTGGGAAGAGACATAAGAGTGATGCATGAAAATCATGAAAAGAGAGTCAACAAGCTGAGTGAAGAAAATAACACCTTAAACATAGACTAACACAGATGGCAAAAAATGCCCAAAAATCCAATAAGGAGAAGAATGAAATGCCTTAAAAAGTCAAATTTCCATATAGAAAAAAATAAATTTCCAAAGCTCACTGAAGAGAATCATCCCTTCAGGAATAGATTGGAGAAAATGGAAGGTAGTGACTTTATAAGAAATCAAGATACTATTAAAAAGATACAAACCAATGAAAAAATAATAGGTAATATGAAATATCTCACTGTAACAACCCCTGACCTGGAAAATAGATGCATGAAAGATAATTTAAAATTTACTGGGCTACCAGAAAAGCATGATAAAAACCAGAATCTATAAATCATCTTTCAAGAAATTCTCAAGGAAAATTGCACTGATGTTTTAGGATGGGAACAAAATAGAGTTTGAAAGAATCCACCAATTGCCTCTTGAAAAACATTCCCCCCAAAATTCCTAGGAATGTTATAGCCAGATTGTGGAGTTCCCAGATGGAAATAAAAAACAATAGGGATAACATATGCCCTAGCAGCTTCTAAATTAAGGGATTGAAGAGTGAGGAGGCTAGGTGGCACAGTGAGTTGAGCACCAGCCCTGGAGTCAGAAAGACCTGAGTTTGGATCTGGCCTCAGACACTTAACGCACACACAAACAAAAACCTAGCTGTGTGACCTTGACCAAGTTACTTGACCCCAATTGCCCTCCAAATAGGCAAAAAAAATTAAATTAAGGGATTGAAGACCTTGGAATATGATATGCTGGTGGTCAGAGGAACTAGGATTAAAAAAAAGAATCACCTACCCAGAAAAAGTAAATATCATATTTCAGGGGAAAATGTGGTCATTCAGTGAAATAGAGGACTTTCAAGCATTCTTGATTATAAAACCAGAGTTGAATAGAAAATTTGACATTCAAAATACACAAATTGAGTGAAGCACAAGAAGGCAAACAGGGAAAAGAAATAATAAGGAACTTATCAAGGTTGAATTATTTACATCCCTACAAGAAAAAATGATAATTGTAACTTATGGAACTTTTCTTAGTATGAGAAAAGGTGAAGGCCATACTAATATATGTATGTATTATATGTTCATATACATCTATATAGGAGGACATATATTCATATGAATATATATGTGAATATGTGTACATGTATACATAGACAGAAGACACGAGTTCAATTGAATAGGAAGGGATCATATTAAAAAAATAAATAGGTGAGAGAGGAATATAATGAGAGGAGATAGGGAGAGACAGAATAGTCTCATATAAAAGAGGCAAGGAAATACTGTTATAATTTAGTAATGGAGGGGAAGAACAGGAAGGCATAAGGGAATGGGTCAACCTTAATCTCATTGAATTTGGCTGAAGCAGGGAATAACATACACACTAAATTGGGTATTTTACTTTACAGTAAAGTAGGGGAGAAGGGGATAAAAGGGGGGATGATAGAAAGAAGGACAGATGGGAGAGAGTGTAGTTAGAATGAAACACTTTTGAAAACAGACAGGGTCAAAATAGTAAATAGAACAAGTGGGGGGCAGGATAAAGTGGAGGGAAATATAGTTTGTGTTTAACAATATAACTACTATGGAGATGTTTTGCCTAACTACACATGTGCCAACTATGTTGAATTGCTTGTCTTCAATGTGGAGAAGGGTGAGGAGGGAAGAAGGAAAATACTCTGGAACTTAAAGTTTCAAAAACAAATGTGTAAAATTATTATTGTTGTTATTAATAATAATAATAATACCATTATAATTATTATTATTTTCTACATGCAACTGGGAAATAAGATATACTGGCACTGGGGTATGGAGATCCATCTTGCCCTACTGAAAAGTCTGAGGGGGCATGGGGAAGGATATAGGAGAGAGCAGGTTTTCACTGCTATGGCTGTTTTGCAGTGGTGCGTAGGGGAAAGATAGGGAGAAAATTTGTAACTCAAAATCTTGTGGAAATGAATGTTGTAAACTAAAAATAAACATAAAATTTAAAATTTGAAAAATCAATTAAGAGAGATGAAGGAAAATATTTTTAACGAAATGAGATGCAAGAAAACTGTGAAAAAAAGGCAATGGATTGGCAAAAAGAAGTGCATAAATATTGAAGAAAAAACCATGAAATTGGACAAATTTTAGAAGAGGCATAAAGATCAACTGAAGGGAATACCTTAAAAAGAAGAATTGGTCAAATAAAAAAGACTTCCAAAAGTTCATTGAACAAATAATATCTTCTAAAATAAATAGTACAATAAAATAATTATGACATAAATAATTCCTTAAAAAATACAAATGTTGAAAGCAGAGGACTCCATGAGACATCATGAAAAAATAACAAAATGAAAAGAATGAAAAAAAGAAGAAATATAAAATATTTAATTAAAAAAACTGACCTGAAAATAGAATGAGAGGATCTAATTTAAAAATTATTGAATTAATTCAAAGCTGGTATAAAAAAAGAACCGAGAAATCACAGATCTATAAATTAAGCAGAAAAACTGTCCTGATATTTACAATCAGAGGGTAAAATGTAACTTTAAAAAATATCAAAATTAAAACTTTAAACTATTATAGACTATTCCACAGCTCTCAGGTTAATTAGAAAGCATTGCAATAGCAGAAAGTCTTGGAGTCATAGTCAGGATAACAAAAGATTGAGCAGGTTTCATATTAGAAAATCTGAGGGCTTAGAATATGATATTCTGTACAGTAGAGAAGCTAGAATTACAACCTATAATAACCTATTCACTAAAAATGAGTATAATCACTTTAGGGGAAATGGATAATTAATGAAATAGAGAAAATTTGAGCATCCTACTGAAAAGGTAAGAGATGAATAGAAAATGTGATTTTCAAATACAAGGTTAAAGAGAACATAAAAAGTTAAATGTGAAAAAGAAATCTTAAGGGAAGCAATAATGATAAAAATTATTTTTTCTTCTATTGTAATTTGACAACTGAACTCCTAACAACTTTATCCTCATTAAGTCTTTTAGAAGGAGTATTCATATACAGAGAGGAATTTGGTGTGGGGTTATTATGGCAGTTATTAAAAAAATACTATTAAATTGTGCAAAAGGGGGACGAACTGGGATAAAAACGAAAGAAGGGAAAGGAAGTTAAAATATGTGTAAAGGGAAGAGCTTTTACAATGTAAAGGAAATTGAGTTGGAGGACTGGGCTTGAGACTTACACTTATCAAAATTGGCTCAAAGACAGAATAACCCAAAGAGTAATTTGGCTAGAGAAATCTGTCATACCCCACAGGAAAGTCAGAGGAAAAAGGGATTGAGGTGCGGCAGAGTTAAGAAGGAACACGGCAAAAAAAATAGAGAAGAATAAATAAGATAAAATAGGATGGAGGGAAATATTTATTAATCATAACTGTGAATGTGAATGGAATGAACTCACCATATAGTGGAATTTCATATCAGAACGTATTAAAAACCTGAATTAAACAATATATTGCTCACAAGAAATACATTTGAAATGACTCTCATTGGACAGAACTAAATATATGATATATGTGTGTATAATTATAATTACATATATATATATATATATATACATATATAAAATCAGTTCTCTCTGGATGCATATGATATCTTTCTTCATATGTCTTTTATATTTAATTTTAATATGTATAATAGTTTAAATGACGTTTTAACTCAAAATTATTCTTGAAACAATTTTGCTATTACTGTATAAAATGTTCTTCTTGTTCTGATCTCTCCATTACTCCATGTAAGTCTTAAAGTATTTTTTTCTAAAATCATTGAATTCATCATTTCTCATAGTATAGTAATTTTCCATCACAATCATATACAAAGCCTTGTTCAGTCTTTCTTTAATTGATGGGCATTCCTGCAATTTCAAGTTCCTTGACACCACAAAGACAGGAGCTATAAATATTTTAGAACATATACTTTCTTTTTATATAGGAAATTTCCTTATGTTAAATAATACCTGTATTTCTGATATTAGTCAACTTGGTCACAATGTACATTCTTTGCCATATTCTTTTTGTATTTTCTTAGCTACTATGGTATTTAGGATTATTGAATCCATATTCATTAATGAAATTGGTCAATACTATTCTTTCCTTTTTTACTCTTCCTAGTTTAGGTATCTCTATCACATTATTTTTTCCAAAAGTAGTTTTGATAAGATTCTCTGACTATTATGCAAAATTAATTATTTAATGTTGGACTTACCTGATCTTTTAATGTTTGGTAGAATTAACACTGGATGTGATGCTTTTTTTTTTTTTTGGAAGGAAGTTAATGGACGATATATATATATATATATATATATATATATATATATATACACATATATTTACATACATACATATACATATACATATGTATGTAAATATACATATGCATATACATATGTATAAGTATATAGCAGTAGCAATTAGAGAAGAAAAAGAAATCAAAAAATCAAATCAGTCAAAGAAGAGACCAAGTTATCACTCTTTGCAGATGATATGATGACATACTTAAAGAATCTTAGAGAATCAAGTAAACAACTAATTGAGAGAATAAATAAATTTTGCAAAGTTGTAGGATATAGAATAAACCCACAGAAATCCTCAGCATTCCTGTATCTGCATAATGAAATCCAACAGCAATAGATTGAAAGAGAAAGCCTATTTAAAGTTACTGTACACATTATAAACTATTTGGGAATCTACCTGCCAAAACAAACCCGGGACCTATGTGAACAAAACTACATAATGCTTTTTCCACAAATAAAGTCAGATCTAACTAATTGGAAAAAACATCAATTGCTCGTGGCTGGGTTAAGCTAATATAATAAAAATGACAATTTCACCTAAATTAAATTATATATTTAGTGCCATACCAATCAACTTACCAAAAATTTATGTTATAGAGCTAGGAAAAATAGTAACAAAATTCATTTGGAAGAACAAATGGTCCAGAATATCAAAGGAATTAATAAAAAAGATATGAAAGGGAAGGCAGATAATCTATACCAGATTTTAATCAGTATTATGAAGCAGCAGTCATCAAAACTACTTGGTACTGGCTGAGGAATACAGTAGTTGAACAGTGGAGTACATTGGGCACATGAGATTCACCAATCAATTAGTATAGTAATCTATCATTTGATAAACACAAAGACCCCAGTTTTTGGGAAAAGAACTCACTGTTTGACAAAAACTGCTGGAATATACTATGGCAGAAATTAGGCATAGACCATTATCTATCACCATATAACAAAATCAAGTCTAAATGGGTGCATGATCTATGTATAAAGGATGATATTGTAAGTAATCTGGGAAAGCAAGGTATAGTTTACCTGTTAGATTAGTGGAGAGGGAAAGACTTTATGAAAAAAAAAAAAAAACAAGAATTAGAGAGCATTATAAAATTCAAAATGGATAATTTTGATTAAATTAAATTGAAAAGCTTCTGTACAAACAAAGCCAATATAACCAAGATCAATATGGAGGTGGGAAATTGGGAAAGAATTTTACAACCTATGTCTCTGACAAAGGACTCATTTCTAAAATATACAGAGAATTGAGTCACATCCATAAGAATCTAAGTCATACCCTAATTGATAAATGATCAAAGGATATGAACAAGAAGATTTCAGAGAAAGAAATTAAAGATATCTATATGAAGAAATGCTCTAAATCACTATTGATTAGAGAAATGCAAATCAAAACAACTCTGAGGTACCACATCTCACCAATCAGTTTGTCTAAGATGACAAAACTGGAAAATGACAAATTCTAGAGACGATGTGGGCAAATTGGAACACCAATGCATTGCTGGTGGAGTTTTGAACTTATCCAACCATTCTGCAGAGCAATTTGGAATTATGTCCAAAGGGCTATAAATCATTTCATACCCTTTGACCCAGCAATATAACCTTTAGCATTATATCCCAAAGAGATCATAGAAGTGGGAGGAAGACCCATATGTACAAAAATATTTCTAGCAGCTCTTTTCGTGGTTGCAAAGAATTGGAAATTAAGGGGATGCCCATCATTTGAGGAATGGCTAAACAAATTGTGGTATATGTATGTAATGTAGTACTCTTGTGCTATAAGAATCAAGGAGGAGGGGGCGGAGCCAAGATGGCAGAGTAGAAACAGCTCTTCCAAGCCTCTCTGCCCCCAGATTCCCCACAAACTATGTAAAAAAGGACTGTGAACAACTTCTGGAGCCCCAGCACCCACAGAACGACACAGAGAAGCTAACCTCCCGCTGAGGACAGCCCAGCAGCCCTGCAGGAAGGACCAGCGCAGCGGTCTGGGAGCTGGCAGCGTGCAGAGCGCAGAGCGCAGAGCGCAGGAGCTGAGCCGAGCCCAGCCGAGCCCAGGTCCGCGTGAGCCAAGGTTTTAGCCCCAGGGCGGCAGGGCCAGCAGCCGGCTGGAGGAACCCCAGAACACCAGGAGCTGTGGCGATTCCAGAATTATCAACATAGACATGCCTAGGACAAAGTAAGAGGTTAGTGTCCTATGGACTTTGGGGCCTGTATTTGGCGAATGCTTCAGCTCCCTCCCCTGGGGGCTAGAAGCCGCTGAGGAGACACGCCATTTTGTAGTTTTCAGACACAGCTCTGGCTCCCAGCCTACAAATCGTGGGGAGATCCATCGATCAGTTTTGGGGGGTAATCGCTCTTGCTTTAACCTCCCTGGATTTGGATTGTGATCTAGGGTAGAAGCTGTGGGTGGGTTTACAGCTTGCCAGAAACGGAAGTTGCCCCCCACACGTTCGGGACGAAAATTCCTCTAGCTGGCCTTAAAGCCATAGTGTGGCAACAAGGCCAAAAGTCAAGCAATTAAGTGGCAACATGCCGAGGCAAAGGAAACAGAAAAATGCAACCCTAGACTCCTATTTGGGGGGCATAGAGCAGGAAAAGGACTGTGAGGTCAGAAGTCCTGCTCCAAAAGCCCCAGGGGAAAACATGAGCGGGTTGCAGGCCATAGAGGACCTTAAGAAGGACTTTAAAAATCAAATAAGAGAAGTGGAGGAAAAATTAGAAAGAGAAATGAGAAGGATGCAGGAAAAGTATGAAATGAGGGTCAACAGCCTGACTGAGGAAAACAACACCTTAAAAAATAGACTAGCTCAAATGGCAAAGGAGGCCCAAAAGGGCAATGAGGAGAAGAATGCCTTAAAAAGTCGAATTTGCCAGATGGATAAAGAATCTCAAAAGTTCACTGAGGATATTCATTCCTTCAGAGTTAGACTGGAGCAAATGGAAGCTAGTGACTTTATGAGAAATCGAGATGCTGTTAAGCAGATCCAAACAAACGAAAGATTACAAGGCAATGTGAAATATCTCATGGGAAAAACCACTGACCTGGAGAATAGATCCAGGAGAGACAATTTAAAAATTATTGGACTACCTGAAAGCCATGATCAAGGAAAGAACCTAGAAATCACCCTTCAAGAAATTCTCAAGGAAAACTGCCCTGATGTTTTAGATCCAGAGGGCAAAATAGAGGTTCAAAGAATCAACCGATCACCTCCTGAAAAAGATCCCAAAAAGAAAACTCCCAGAAATATAATAGCCAGGTTCCAGAATCCCCAGATCAAGGAGAAAATACTACAAGCAGCCAGGAAGAAACAATTTCAATATTGTGGAAACACAATCAGAATAGCCCAGGACCTGGCAGCTTCTACACTGAGGGATCGAAGGGCATGGAATATGATATTCCAGAGGGCAAAAGAACTGGGAATGAACCCAAGGGTCACCTACCCAGCAAAACTGAGTATTTTGTTTCAGGGGAAAATATGGTCATTCAGTGGAATAGAGGACTTTCAAGCATTCTTGAGGAAAAAACCAGAATTGAATAGAAAATTTGACATCCAGACACAAGAGGGAAGAGATGCCTGAGAAGGTAATCAGGGAAAAGAAATCAAGGAACTTATCAAAGTTGAACTATTTACATTCCTATATGGAAAAGCAATAACTGTGACTGATGATATCTTTCTCACTATGAAAATAATGGAAGAAGGGGGGTGTGGTCATATGAATACATATGTGAATGTGTGTATATATGGTTACAGTTATATGGATAGAGGGCATAGGTTGAATTTGTTGGGAAGGGAGAATACTCAAGGGATGAAATTATGAGGTGAGAGAGGAAAGTGGCAAGAGGAGATGGGGAGAGACAGAGTAGGGTAAACTATCCCATGTAGAAGAAGCAAGGGGAAGTGGTTGCAAAGGAGGGGGAGAATAAGGAAGGCTAAAAAGACAAAACCACATTCACATTGAATTTGGTTCAGGGAGAAAATGACATACATACTAAATGGGATATCTCAACCTGCAGCAAGATAGGGGGAAGGGGGATGAGAGGAGGGATGATGGATGGGAGGGCATCCTTGGGGGGAGGGGAGGTTGGAAGTACCCACTATAGAAGAGGGACAAGATCATGTAGGGAATGGACCAGGTGGGGGGTGAGATGAGTGGGAGGGAATTATAAGCAGCCTTGTACAATATATCTACTATGATAATGTTTTGCATAGCTAGACATGTACAACATATACTGAATTACTTATCTCCCAGGAGGGAAGGGGTGACAAGGGAGGAAGGAAATGGATCTGAAATTTGAGGTCGTAACATTAAATGTTTCAAACATATATAAATACTATTATTAATACTCTTTTGCTTGTAATAGGGAGATAAGCTGTGCAGGCATTGGGACACAAAGATTCACCTTCCTCTAATGGAAAAGTTGATGGGGGTATGGGAGAGAGCAGATTGGAGGAAGCGATATCTTGTGGGACTACTATTCTGGGAGGTTGGGTAGGGGAATAATGGGGGGAAAATGATTGTAACTCAAAATCTGGCGGAAATGAATGATGTAAAACAGAAGTTAATAAAGCATTTGTTTATAAAAAAAAAATTAAAAAAAAAAAGAATCAAGGAGGAGATGGACTTTATATTTACCTGGAGAGGCTAATACAAACTGATGCTGAGTGAGAAGAGTAGAACCAGGAGAAATTTGTATACAATCACAGACTGGACTCTTCTCAGCAAAGCAGTGATATAAGTCAATCGCAAAAGACTCATCATGGCGGGAGATGCCTGCATCCAGAGAAATAACTAGAAAGAACTGATTTTGAATCCTTAAGGAAGCAAACTAGTTCATCTTTTACTTTTCATTGTTTGATTGTATTTCCTCTTTACCATTTTTCATTCCATCTAGTATAATACGCCTTTGTAACCTGACTAATGTCTAACGTGAAAGCATTTGCACATCCTATGCTAGATTATATGCCATCATGGGGGGTGAGGGGAGGGAGGGAAGGGAAATTTGAAACTCAAGGAACTATGGAATTGAATTTTGTAAACTAAAAATAAACAAAAAAAATTAATAAAAAATAATTGGAACCCATATGAAATATTTTGGAGTCTATCTATCAAGACAACCCCAGGAACTATGTGAACCCAATTACAAAACACGTTTCCCAAGAATAGAGTAAGATCTAAATAAGTGGAAAAATAACTATTGCTAATGAGGTTGCTGAGCAAATACAATAAAAATAACAATCCTACCCAAACTTATTTATTTATGCAGTGGCATATCAAACAAATTACCAAAAATATTTTGTAGAGCTAGAAAAATATTAATCAAATTCATCTGGAAGAAAAATAGGCCCAAATACAAAGGGAATGAATGAAAAATAAGAAGGTGGCTCTCCAGAGGACTGCTGCTGTGAATAAAATCAGAACTTTAAATAAAAAAATTTAAGGTTCTGATTACATAGTCTAATGATGACCAACTTTGATAGACTGGGCTTCCCTCAGCAGTGGAAAGTTATAAGACAACTCCAAATCACTCATTATGGAAAAGGCTGTTCACATCCAGAGAAAGAATTATGTGGTCTGAATGCTGATTGAAGCAAACTGCTTACTCCCTCTTTATACTTTTTTTTTTGTTTTCTTTCTTCTTTCTTGTTATTTATTTAATTGGTTATAATTCTTCTTTATAACTTGAATAATGTTTAATGTCAAAGTATATGTAGAAACTATATCAGAGTGCATGCTGCTTTGGGGGGTGGGGGAAATCGCTGAAGGGGAGGGCTGAAAAAAATTTGGAATTCAAAAACTTCTGGAAACAAAAGTTGTAAATTAATAGTAAATACAATTTTTTTGTTTTGTTTTTTTAACAAATGCTTTATTAACTTCTGGTTTATATCATTCATTTCCACCAGATATTGAGTTACAATTTTTGCCCGTTTTTCCCCTACCCACCACCCCAGAATAGCAGTCCCACAAGATATCCCCTCATCCAATCAGCTCTCTCCCATATCTTCTCCCATACCACCTTCAACATTACAATTAGGGCAAGATGAATCTCTGTGCCCCAATGCCTGCACATCTTATCTCTCAATTACATGAAACATAGTATTAATAAGAGTATTTATATATATTTTAAACATTTAATTTAAAACTTTGAATTCCAGATTAATTCCCTTTGTCCCTTGTCACCCAAGACATCTAGGAAGATAAGCAATTCAGTATGTGTTGTACATGTATACCTATGTAAAACTTTACCATAGTAGATATATTGTAAAAGACTGCTTATATTTCCCTCCCATCCATCCCACCCCCACCTGGTCCATTCCCTACTTTGAACCTGTCCCTCTTTGAAAGTGGGAACCACAAACCTCCCCTCCCCCCAGAATGACCTCCCCTCCATCATCACCCTCTCAGCCCCCTTCCCCTACTCTCCTGCAGGGTAAGATATCCCGTTTAGTATGTATGTCATTCTCTCCTTGAGCCAAATTAAATGAGAATATGGTTTTGCCTTTTTGCCTTCCTGCTCTTCTGCTCCCTTGCAACCACTCCCCCTTGCTTCTTCTACATGAGATAGTTTACCCCCGCCCCCGTATTTCTCTATCTCCTCTTGCCACACTCCTCTCTTACCTCTTAACTTCACCCCTTAAGTGTTATATTATCCCTTCCCACCAAATTCAACCTGTGCCCTCTGTCCATGTATAGCTGTAAACATATATACACACATTTACAGATGGATTCATATGCTCATGTACCCTTCTCTAATTAATTTCATAGTGAGAGAGGTTTCATCAGTCACAGTTAGTGTTTTTTTTTCCATGTAGGAATGTAAATAGTTAAACTTTGATAAGTTCATTTTGATTTCTTTTCCCTGATTACCTTCTCAAACATCTCTTGCTTCTTGTTCTGAAATTCAAATTTTCTATTCAACCCTTGTTTTTTCCTCAAGAATGATTGAATGTCCTCTATTCCACTGAACGAACATATTTTCCCCTGAAACAAAACACTCAGTTTTGCTGGGTAGGTTATTCCCCGGTCCTTTGCCTGACATAATATCATTTTCCATGCCCTTTGATCCCTCAGTGTAGAAACTGCCAGGTGCTGCACTATTCTGATTGTGTTTCCACAATATTGAAATAGTTTCTTCCTGGCTGCCTGCAGTATTTTCACCTTGATCTGGGAATTCTGGAACCTGGCTATTATATTCCTAGAAATTTTCTTTTTGGGATAATTTTCACAAGGTGATCTGTTGATTCTTTCAAACTCTATTTTGCCTTCTGGGTCTAAAATATCAGGGCAATTTTCCTTGAGAATTTCTTGAAGGGTGATTTCTAGGTTCTTTCTTTGATCATGGCTTTTGGGTAGTCCAATAATTTTTAAATTATCTCTCCTGGATCTATTTTCCAGGTCAATGGTTTTTCCCATAAGATATTTCACATTGCCTTCTATTCTTTCATTTGTTTGGATCTGTTTAACAGCATCTTGATTTCACATAACACCACTAGATTCCATTTGGTCCAGTATAACTCTGAAGGAATGGATCTCCTTAGTGAGCTTTTGAGATTCTTTTCCCATGTGGCAAAGTTGGCATTTTAAGGCATTCTTCTCCTCATTGCCCTTTTGAGCCTCCTTTGCCATTTTAGTTAGTGTAATTTTGAAGGTGTTATTTTCCTCAGTCAGGCTGTTGACTCTTATTTCATACTTTTGCTGCATCCTTCTCATTTCTCTTCCCAATTTTCCCTCCACTTTTAGTTATTTGTTTTTTATTTTATTTATTTATTTTTTTTCATGGGCCTATAATATATTTTTTTTTAAGTTTCACCACATTTTATTTATTTACTTATTTGTTTGTTTATCTATCTATCTATCTATCTATTACAAATGATTTATTAACTTCTGGTTTACATAATTTCCACCAGATTTTGAGTTACGATTTTTCCCCAATTTTTCCTCTACCCACCACCCCAGAGTAGCAGTACCACAATATATCCCCTCTTCTGATCTACTATCTCCCATATGTTCTCCTATATCCCCTTAGACTTTTCCATTAGGGCAAGGTGAATCTCTGTGCCCCAATGCCTGCACATCTTATTTCCCAGTTACATGCAAAATAGTGTTAATAATAGTAGTTATATACAATAGAAACATTTAATTTTAAAACTTGAATTTCACATAAATTCCCTTCCTCCCTTGTCAAGCACTTCCTCTATGAAGATAAGCAATTCAGTATGTGTTGTACATGTATAACTATGCAAAACATTACCATAGTATGTATATTGTAAAAGACTGCTTATATTTGCCTCCCCCCATTCCACCCCCACCTGGTCCAGTCCCTACTTTGATCCTGTCCCTCTTTGAAAGTGTGTTCTTCCAACCTCCCCTCCCCCCAGAATGCCCTACCCTCTATTATCCCCCTCTCACCCACCTTTCCCCTATTCTGCTGCAGTGTGAGATATCCCATTTAGTATGTATGTCATTCTCTCCCTGAACCAAATTCAATGAGAATGTGGTTTTGTGTTTTTGTCTTCCTGTTCTTCCCCTCCCTTGCAAACACTTCTACTTGCCTCTTCTACATAAGATTGTTCATACTACCCTGTCTCTCCCCATCTCTTCTTGTCACATTCCTCTCTCACCTCTTTACTTCACCCCTTAAGTATTATCCCATCCCAGCAAATTGGAACTGTGCCCTTTATCCATGTATACCTGTAAACATATATAACTTTCTTCGATTATTTTCATAATGAATAAGTTTATATCAGTCACTGATCCGAAAGCCCAAAGGGCACTAACGTCCCACTTTGTCCTAGGCATATCTGTGTTGATAATTCTGGAATCGCCACAGCTGATGGTGTTCTGGGTTCCCTACAGCTGGCTGCTGGCCAGGCCGCAGTGGTGCTTAAATTGCAACTCAGGCAGGCCTAGGTTCAGTTCCCAGAGCATTCTGCTGTGCTGTGCTGGCCACTCCCAGAGCGCTGTGCTGCCCACTCCCTGCAGTGCTGCCAGGCTGTCTTCAGCAGGAGATTAGCCGAGGACACTATCACATTACCTGATAGTGTTATGGGGGAGAGAGCTTTGAAAGTGCTGTTTCTCCTCAGCCATCTTAGTTCCACCCCTCTTATTTGGTTTTAAAAATCCTTCTTCAAGTCCTCTCTGGCCTGTAACTCACTCACTTTCATTTGGGGCTTTTGGTGCAGGATTTCTGACCTCACAGTCCTCCTCCTGTTCCATGCTTTGATCCTCTTTGCCCCCCAAATAGGACTCTACTGTTGAATTATTCTGTTTATTTTGTTTCCTTTGCCTAGGCATGTTGCCACTTAATTACTTGACTTTTGGGCTTGTTGTCACAGTAGGACTCTGCCACCAGAAAGGGGTGCTTCCTTCCCAAACATTGGGATCTTCTCAACTTTTGGAGCTGTTAATTGGGTAGCCTCTCTGAAGCCTCCACATGCTCTGGCAAGCTGGACACACACCCCAAGACTTCCAACCCAGACTGAAATCCAGATCCAGGGAGGTTAAAGTAAGAGTGATTACACCCCAAGACTGATAGCTGGATCTCCCTACAGTTTGCAGACCAGGAGCTAAAGCTGCAACTAAATTTGCAAAATGGAAGGTGTGCCCAGTCTCCTCAGCCACTTCTAACCCCCAGGGGAAGAAGCGGATTTATTCCCAAATACTGGTCCCAAAGTCCATAGGGCACTAACCTCTCACTTTGTCCTAGGCATAACTATGTTGATAATTCTGTAATTGCCACAGCTGCTAGTGTTCTGGGTCCTTCCAGCCAGCTCCCAGAATGCTGTGCCTGCCTCTCCCTGCAGGGCTTCTGGACTGTCCTCAGGAGGTAGTTAGCTTTTCTGTGTACTTCTGTGGGTACTGGACCTCCAGAAGTTGTTCAGAGTCCCCTTTTACATGATTTTGAAGTTTTGTGGTCTGGAGCACTGTGAAAGTGATGTTTCTACTCTTCCATCTTGGCTCTACCCCCAAGTAAATACATTTTAAAAAAAGAGAATGACAACAATGAGATTGCATACCAAATCCTATGGGACTCAGTCAAATCAGTACTTAGGGGAAATTTTATATCTCTAAATGTGTACACCAATAAAAGAAAGAAAGCAAATCAGTAAAGTGGGCATGCAACTGAAAAAAAAAGAAATTAGAAAAAGAGCAAAATATAAATCCCAATTAAATACTGAAATGGAAATTTTGAAAACAAAGGGGCAGATTAATAAAATTAAATTTAAAAAATTGAAATAAAACTAGCAGCTGTTTTTGTGGAAAAGCATAATAAAATGGAAAATTAATTAATTTGTTTATAAAATGAAGAAGAAATCCAAATAATAAGCATTAAATATCAAAAGCATAAATATTCTGTCATTTGATGAAATTAAAACTATTATTAGTATTTATTTTCCCCAGTTAAATGGTAGCAAACCCAACAAACTATATGAAATGGATGAGTATTAAAAAATAAAAAAAACATAATTCTCAGCTATCAATGGTTACATAAAAATGCTCAAAATAGCTATTAGTCAGAGAACTGCAAATTAAAACTACTCTGAGATATCACCTGACACATATCATATTGCCTAAGGTAAAGGAAATAGAAAATGAATAAGTCCTGGAGGGGATATGGATATATACACTAATAAACTGTTTCTGAAGCTGCAAACAGGTTCAAACAATCTAGAGAATAACTGCTACATCTGTATCACAAAGAGATCAAAGAAAAGGGAAAAGGACCTATTTGTACAAAAAAAAATTATAGTCACTCTTTTCTGTTGGCAAAGAATTTGAAACTGAGGGGATACCCATCTTTGGAGATGGTTGAACAGGTTGTGATATATAATTGTGATGGAATAATATTTTTCTGTAAGAAATGGATAGCAGGATGATTTCAGAAAAAAAAGCTTCAGAAGATTTAAATGAACTCATACAAACTGAAGTCAGCAGAACCAGGAGAACATTGTACACAATGGCAATTGACAATGTTTTAAGGATAATCAAGTGGTTGCATTACCTACACTGATCAAGATAATGATCCAAGAAAACTCCAAAGGACCCCTCATGAAAAATGGTATCTACCCCAGAGAGAAAATGTTTCATGTCTGAGTGCAGATTGAAGCATTTTTTAAATTTTTTCCTTAGTGATGTGTCTGTATGTGTGTGGGGGGGTTCCTTTTACCCATTCTCTTTAGAACTGGACAAGAGGTATTTAAACTGAAATTTCCTGTATATAGATGAAAGCTGTTTATAGTAGCTGGCCATCACAATTGGATAGTACTTGGATATATTCATTTTGTTGTTTGTTACAGAATCAAAGAATCTTCTGAATGGCAACAGGTATTTTCAAATGCCTATTTGAATTCTTCTATTGAAAGATTGACTTTTAATGCAAAAGTCATTGGAGATCCCCTTGGAGATAAATATAAGGAGGCTTTTGTCTCAGATAGTAGTATTCTATGATATTATATTATTTAAGATGGAGGCAGTGATGGTGAAATAGGAGTATTAAGTCTTGGAGTTTCTGTAGATGCTCTCTTATTCATTGGTCACCAGTTGGTGACCACAAATAATACGGGGAAAGTGAGAGTGTGGAATACTGTAACTCAACACTGACAGGTTCTATATGTTCCTATTACTAGCTATGATACTGCTGGATCATTCCTGCTGTTGTATTGTAACAATAGATCAATATATTATATAGATATACAGAAATTTCATTTGAGAATAAAAGACAATGGCTTTCTTGTAACTGAACTTGATCATGATCCTTCAAATGATGCTACTACTGCTCTGATTGTCTACCTCACACCTAAAACAAGTGTCAGTGGTAAATGGACTGAGATTGCCTATGGTACAAATTCTATAGTTGTAAGAGTGATTTTAAAGCACCCAGAAACAGTTGGCACAGGCCCTCAGCTTTTCCAGGCATTCAAAATTCACTTGCTGTTACAAAGATCATTCTCTCAGAGAATCACCTTATATCAGTCTACGCTGATAACAACAACATATGGACATGGATAGTAACACGATTCTGAGGAATAATTTCCACACAAACACAGTCTACTACTTTTGCATATTTTAAGGTATTGTCTTTGGAATGGACAGAGAGTCATGGTAGCTACTCTTCTGGAAATGATATAGGACCATTTGGAGAGAGAGATGTTTAACAAGTGCTTATCAAAAAAAAAATCATTCCTATCACAAAACATACTGTCATCTACTGGAAAAACAATGTATATAAGATCCAAGTTGTTGATTGTACCACCATTCCATCATTTGCTGTGAGAGAATGTGAAGGATCCAGTAGGATGGGCTCAAGGCCACACCATTATTTATTCATTGTACACACAAATGGCAACATTAAATGTGAGATTTAACGACTGCCATGGATATAGTTAATAAAAGTGAAGATTAGGATGTGTGTGTGGGGCTCCAACTGAAGAGGAACTACTTAAATTACTAGATCAGTGTGACCTGACCATACATTGATGTGCTGATCCTAATATCAGCACAACAACTTATGCCATTCAGCACAGCCACTTGTTTGAATCAAATTCTAGCCTTTAAGTGTAGCACCATGAAACCATCCATGAAGCAGCTACTAAGAGGTTGGTGAGGCATTATAGAGAAAGTCCTTTGTTAGCAAAAACAAGGAGGGCTGAGAGCTTTCACAGTTATAAAGACTTCCAAACTTTTAATTTGAACAGAAATTCAGTGGGAAAAGTCTGTGAAAATAGTCTCTGTCCTGGTTGGAGTCAAGATGGCAGAATAGAAACTGTACCTTTGCATGGCTCTGGCTCCCACCTCCTCTAATTCATGTAAAAGAGGGCACTGAACAAACTTTGGAGCTACAGAACCCACAAAATGACACAAAGAAGCAAACTCTCACTGAGGGGAGCCTGGCAGGAATTGCCCAGCAAAGAGCTCTGGGAGGTGAACCAAGCCTCCCAAGAGCCAGAGGTTTTAGCCCCAGGCTGGCCTGACCAGCTGCTGGCTGAAGGGACTTCAGATCAACAGCAGCTGTGGCATTTCCAGAATTATCAATACATAGATGCCAAGGACAAAGTGAGAGGTCAGTACAGTATGGACTTTGGAATCTAGTAGTTGGGAGTACATGGCTTTTGCCCCCAGGGAGAGAAATCTTTGAGGGGCCGTGGTCATAGAGCCACCCCCATGTGGCAGCTTCAGCTCCTGGCCTACAGAGTGTAGGGGTCCAAGCAACCAGTCTGAGGGGTAATTGCTTTTACTTTAATCTGCTGAGATCTGGATTGTCTTCTAGGGTGAAGGACCTGGGTGTGGGACCAGATTGCCAGAGCATGTGGAGGCTTCAGAGCGAGTACACAAGTAATAACTTTAGCAGCTTAGAAAAACACAGCATTTGGGATGGAAGCTCTCCTGTTTGGTGATAGCGTCCTACTGTGGCAAAAAGGCCAGAGATCAAGTGACTGAGTGGCAACATGAGTAGGCAAAGGAAAAAAAATAGAGTACCTCAACTTTACTCATACTTTGGTGAAAAAAAGGAACAAATCATGGAACAGGAGGAAGACTGTGAAGTCAGAACTCCTGCACAAAAAGCTTCCAAGAAATATAAGACCTGATTATAGGTCATAGAGGACGTTAAGAAGCAAATAAAAGAAGTGGAGGAATAATTGGGAAGGGAAATGAGAATGATGTAAGAAATTATTTTTTGAAGCCGAAATTGTAAAGTTTATTGTTACACTGTGGAGAACAGCGGGCTAGATTTCTTTTTTAAACAAATGCTTTATTAACTTCTGTTTTACATCATTCATTTCCACCAGATTTTGAGTTACAATCATTTTCCCCCCATTATTTCCCTACCCAACCTCCCAGAATAGCAGTCCCACAAGATATCGCTTCCTCCAATCTGCTCACTCTGATACCTTCTGCCATAACCCCATCGACTTTTCCATTAGAGGAAGGTGAGTCTTTTTGTCCCAATGCCTGCACATCTTATCTCCCTATTACAAGCAAAAGAGTATTAATAATAGTATTCATATATATTTGGAACATTTAATGTTAAGACCTCGAATTTCAGATCCATTTCCTTCCTCCCTTGTCACCCATTCCCTCTGGGGAGATAAGTAATTCAGTATATGTTGTACATGTCTAGCTATGCAAAACATTATCATAGTAGATATATTGTAAAAGGCTGCTTATAATTCCCTCCCACTCATCCCACCCCCCACCTGGTCCATTCTGTACATGATCCTGTCCCTCTTCTATAGTGGGTACTTCCAACCTCCCCTCACCCCAAGGATGCCCTCCCATGAATCATCCCTCCTCTCATCCCCCTTCCCCCTATCCTGCTGCAGGTTGAGATATCCCATTTAGTATGTATGTCATTTTCTCCCTGAACCAAATTCAATGTGAATGGGGTTTTGCCTTTTTAGCATTCCTTATTCTCCCCCTCCTTTGCAACCACTTCCCCTTGCTTCTTCTACATGGGATAGTTTACCCTACTATGTCTCTCCCCATCTACTCTTGCCACTTTCCTCTCTCACCTCATAATTTCATCCCTTGAGTATGCTCCCTTCCAAAAAAATTCAACCTATGCCCTCTATCCATATATAACTGTAACCATATACACACACATTCACATATGTATTCATATGACCACTCTCCCTTCTTCCATTATTTTCATAGTGAGAATGATATCATCAGTCACAGTTATTGCTTTTCCATATAGGAATGTAAATAGTTCAACTTTGTTAAGTTCCTTTTGATTTCTTTTCCCTGATTACCTTCTCAGACATCTCTTGCTTCTTGTGTCTGGATGTCAAATTTTCTATTCAATTCTGGTTTTTTCCTCAAGATTGTTTGAAAGTCCTCTATTCCACTGAATGACCATATTTTCCCCTGAAACAAAATACTCAGTTTTGCTGGGTAGGTGACCCTTGGGTTCATTCCCATTTCTTTTGCCCTCTGGAATGTCATATTCCATGCCCTTCGAACCCTCAGTGTAGAAGCTGCCAGGTCCTGGGCTATTCTGATTGTGTTTCCACAATATTGAAATTGTTTCTTCCTGGCTACTTATAGTATTTTCTCCTTGATCTGGGGATTCTGGAAGCTGGCTATAATATTCCTGGGAGTTTTCTTTTTGGGATATTTTTTAGGAGGTGATTGGTGAATTCTCTCAATCTCTATTTTGCCCTCTGGATCTAAAACATCAGGGCAATTTTCCTTGAGAATTTCTTGAGGGGTGATTTCTAGGTTCTTTCTTTGATCATGGCTTTCAGGTTGTCCAATAATTTTTAAATTGTCTCTACTGGATCTATTTTCCAGGTCAGTGGTTTTTCTCATGAGATATTTCACATTGCCTTCTAATCTTTCATTTGTTTGGATCTGCTTAACAGCATCTTGATTTCTCATAAAATCATTAGCTTCCATTTGTTCCAGTCTAACTCTGAAGGAATGAATCTCCTCAGTGAACTTTTGAGATTCTTTTTCCATGTGTCAAATTCGACTTTTTAAGGCATTCTCCTCCTCATTGCCCTTTTGGGCCTCCTTTGCCATTTGAGTTAGTCTATTTTTTAAGGTGTTGTTTTCCTCAGTCAGGCTGTTGTCCCTTATTTCATACTTTTCCTGCATCCTTCTCATTTCTCTTTCCAATTTTTCCTCCACTTCTCTTATTTGATTTTTAAAGTCCTTTTTAAGGTCCTCTATGGCCTGCAACCCCCTCATGTTTTCCCCTGGGACTTTTGGAGCAGGACTTCTGACCTCACAGTTCTTTTCCCTCTCTATGCCCCCAAAATAGGAGTCTAGGGTTGCATTTTTCTGTTTCCTTTGCCTTGGCATATTGCCACTTAGTTACTTGACTTTTATGGCTTTAAGGCCAGATAGAGGAATTTTTGTCCCAAATGTGTGGGGGGTAACTTTCTTTTCTGGCAAGGTGTAAACCCACCCACAACTTCCACCCTACATCACAATCCAGATCCAGAGAGGTTAAAGCAAGAGCAATTACCCCCCAAGACTTATCGCTGGATCTCGCTACAATTAATTCGCAGGCTGGGAGCTGGAGCTGCCTCTGAAAACTACAAAATGGCGTGTCTCCTCAAAGGCTTCTAGCCCCCAGGGGAGGGAGCTGACGCATTCCCTAAATACTGGTCCCAAAGTCCATAGGACACTAACCTCTTACTTTGTTCTAGGCATGTCTATGTTGATAATTCTGGTATCACCACAGCTCCTGGTATTCTGGGGTTCCTCCAGCCGGCTGCTGGCCCTGCCGCCCTGGGGCTAAAACCTCAGCTCACGGGGAAATGGGCTCGGCTTGGCTCCTGAGCTCTGTGCGCTGTGCGCTGTCAGGTCCCAGACTGCTGCGCTGGTCCTTCCTGTAGGGCTGCTGGGCTGTCCTCACCGCAGGTTAGCTTCTCTGTGTCGTTCTGTGGGTGCTGGGTCTCCAGAAGTTGTTCAGAGTCCCCTTTTACATATTTTGGGGGGAATCTGGAGGCAGAGTGGCTTGGACGAGCTGTTTCGACTCCGCCATATTGGCTCCGCCCCAGCAGGCTAGATTCTTATGGAACCGGTGTAAGAAAATTTTTAAAGAAAAGTCAACAGCCTGACCGAGGAAGATAACACCTTAAAAACAGACTAACTCAAATGGCAAATGAGGCTCAACGAGGCAATGAGGAAAAGAGTGCCTTAAAAAGCTGAATTTTCCTGATGGAAAAAGAATCTCAAAAGAATCATTCCTTGAGAATTAGATTGGAAAGAATGAAAGCTAGTGATTTTATGAGAAATCAAGATACTGTTAAGCATATCCAAACAAAATGGAAGAATAGAAGGCAATGTGAAATATCTTATGGGAAAAAACCACTGACCTGGAAAATAGATCCTGGAGAGAAAATTTAAAAATCATGGGACTACCTGAAAGCCATGGTCAAAGAAAGAACCTAGAAATCACCCTTCAAGAAATTCTCAAGGAAAACTGCCCTGATGTTTTAGATCCAGAGGGCAAAAGAGAGGTTCAAAGAATCCACCAATAACCTCCTGAATAAAATTCTTAAAACAAAACTACTAGGAATAGTATAGACAGGTTCAGGAATTCCTAAATAAAGGAGAAAATATTACATGCATCCAGGCAGAAACAATTTGAATATTGTGAAAACACAATCAGAATAACACAGGATCTGGCACCTTCTACACTGAGGGACTGATATTCTTGGAATATGATATTCTGGAGGGTAAAGAACCTGGGATTAAAACCAAGAATCACCTATACAGCAAAACTGAGAATTATGTTTCAGGGGAAAATATGGTCATTCTTTGGAATAGATGACTTTCTGGAATTCTTGATGAAAAAAACAGAGATGAATAGAAAATTTGACATTCAGATACCAGAAGCAAGAAAAGCTTGAGAAGGTAAACTGGGAAAAGAAATTATAAGGAATTTATCAAAGTTAAACTATTTACATTCCTACATGGAAAAACAATTATTGTAACTGATGTACGTTTTTCTCATCATGAAAGTAGCTGAAGAAGTCAATATGGGCTTATGAATACACATTTGATTGTGTGCACATATGTTTACAGGTATACATAAATAGAGGGTACAGGACCAATTTAATAGGAAGGTATGATACTTTAAAGGTGAAATTAAGAGGTGAGAGAGGAATACAATGAGAGGAGATGGGGAGAGACAGAGTGGGGGTAACTACCTCATATAGAACAGCCAAGGGAAATGGATGCAATGGAGGGGAAGAACAGGAAGGCAAAAAGGCAGAACATTATTCTCATTGAATTTGGCTAGGGTAAGAAAGACATCAATACTAAATAGGATATCTCACCTAGAGGAGAGTAGGGGGAAGGGGATGAGAGGGGGGATATGGAAGGGAGGGTGGGAGGGAAGGGGGGGGAGGGAATTTGGAAGCACCCACTTTTGAAAAGGGAAAGGATGAAACTAGGGAATAGACCAAGTGGGAGGTGGGATAGGAAGGAGGGAAATGTTTACAGTCTTTCTCAATACATCTACTGTGGTACTATTTTGCATAGCTACACATGTACAACATATACTGAATTGCTTGTGTTCCAGTAAGTGTGGGTGACAAGGGAGTAAGGGAATGAATCTGAACTTCAAAGGTTTAAAATCCAAGGTTTAAAAATATATAAATAGTATTATTAATAATATTTTACATATAATTGGGAAATAAGATATATAGGCATTGGGGCATAGAGATCCACCATGCCATACTGGAAAAGTCGAAGAGGGTAAGGGAGAAGATATGGGAAACAACAGATTGGAGGAGGGGATATTCTGTGGAACTGCTATTTCGGTGTGGTGGGTAGAGTAAAAATTGTAACTCAAAATCTGGCTGAAATGAATGATGTAAACCAGAAGTTAATAAAGCATTTGAAAAAATAAAATAAAATAAAATAAAATAAAATAAAATAAAATAAAATATTCTCTGCCCAGTGAAGGAAGAAAGGAAGTGGGCATCATGGGAGTGCTTTATCTCTTGAAAAAATGTCTCCTGGAACACATGCAAAAACTTCAAGTGAATTAGATGGTTAGAAATGAAGCTCAGAAAATAGGCAAAGGTTGGGCAGTAACCAAAAAAAAAAAAAAAGAGGATCTGAATAAGAAATTGAAAGCAACATAGAGATAAAGAAGAAAGGTGGATTTGAAGGAGTGAGGTTCCTTAGAAGAAGGGAAGTTCCTCACCTGCCATCATCACCAAGTACTTCAGATAAACAGACTGACTCACCTGGTACAGCATCACCATCACCTACAAAGGCCACTCCATCCATCTCCACAGCATAAGAAAAGTGGTTCTTCTAATCAGGATTATAGCTTATGAGAAATATTAGGCAGTATGGACAATTATATTATTGAAATTTTATGAAAGCTAATTTAATAGTATTTGAATGCTGTTAATTTTTACACCAAATCTTTACAAATTACAATGGGATTCATTTCAGTATTTAAAAATATGGCAACTGTAAATTTTAAACATATTAAGCATTTGTTTGAAGATGCTATGCTTATTAAAATTCCAGTATAATTTATGTGTAAAGTACAAATAAATTCTTTGAAGGTTAAAACAAAGATGATGACTCCCTTGGATAAAATGTCTGAGAAGTTGCCATCTACTCTTTGTTTGAGGCCCTTATTTGAACAGGAACCCACTGGCTTCTTAGGCAGCCAATACCACTTTTACATAATATTCTTTATTGAGAATTTTGCATGACATTAAGTTTTTTCTAAATTTATTTCTTTGCAGTTTGTACCTCATGCTTTCAGTTCAGCCTTCTCATTCTAACTGCAAGTCTTACTTAACCATTCTCCTATTTGAAGACATTTATATTTGCTTTCCTTTTCACAAATGCAACCTTCCCAAGATGTTCAACCAATATTTTTTAGCACTTACTGGATGCCATTTGCCTTTGTAGTATATCAAAGCAGACAGTATTGGAATAACCTTTTGGTACGAAAATAAATAAAAACTGAGCTATAGATTTCCCTAGATTTACTGGTTCCTTACACACAGAGATACACACAGACACACATACGCACACACACACACACACAAACACACACACACTCCTGTGTAGAGGAAAGCTATTTTAGTTTCTATATTTTTGATGTATCCAAACAATGTCAAATGATCAAATGGATGAAAATAATCTTATTTAAGGCATCTTGGTATGCTCCTTTTTTTGTCTACCTTCCTGTTTGAACCTGGCCCATGAATAGGAAAGTCTGAATACTCAGTCCCCAAGCTTCCCTCTCTTCCAGAAAGAAGTTCTGGGCCATAGTTATCACAATCAGTCCACATGAAAGTTAATGTGCTTTTTATTTCTTATTTAAATTTGGCTACAATTTCTACAAAATAGAAAATTTTATTTTAACTTAATACTTGATGGAACATCACATTTTAATGCTAGTAATTAGAGGAACAAATGTTAGACAAAAATATCATGTAAAGAATAAATTTTGAAGAGCAATGATTCCCTATTCTATCTGTGACATGCTAAAATTTCTCCAATTATTTCAAGGTTTTCATGAAATATATTTTAAATCCTTAATATTTCATCAACTTAAATACATTATAATTAATATTTCACAAAGCACATGATCTTTTTGGATAACGTATGTGTATATGTATTTGAATTGTAAATCAAGCTAAATAAAATTGCATGACTCTACTCCTTAAAGGGTAATAATCACAAGTAGATTGGCAAATATAGGTAAATTAAATTTTCTCTATTTAGCATACTAATTTAAGACATTTTCTATCCCCTTAGTTCATAGAAATTTTTCCTAATTTATGCAAACCAGATTTTATACATTTTCAGAACTTCTTCTCCTTCCACTTACCAAACTATTATTATGTATTAAAATCGTCTATTCTAGCTTTCCTTAGCTTTATTGCTTCCAAATTCTTAGATTTGTTTCTTAAAGTCCTCAGTGTAATTACAAAGAAATGAAGCTATCCACTTTGGTTTACAATTTCCTTTGGCTTCCTGAATGTTATCCAATAGAACTTTCAAGAAGAGAGTAGGTTTATGCATCTACTGCATTTACCATTTTTATGTGTTTTTTTGGCAACATTCATAGGTTAAAATATTAGATTTCAGAGAGTGGCTGTTCAGTAGTATTGTTGAGAAGTCTGATAAGTAGGTTCTGAAAATTGTAGTATGTTTACTTATTTTATATCTATTTTCTTAAAATCTGTATTACAGAATAGAAAAAATGTAAGGGAAATATGGGGAATAAATCTAAGATTATAGTGGAAAAATAAACATTAAATCTTGGAGGAAATTGTCCTAGATTTTTTTTTTTACATCAAAGAGTGTGTAATTATTTCATAAGTCTGGTATCATATGCAATGGTCTTTATCCAATTATAGTAGCAAGCAGGAGACCTAACAAGATTAAATTGCATTTTTCCTTCTTAACTCAATGTTAAGAGACTGATTTTTGATGGAATTTAGTCTATCTTCTTCCCATGGTAGGTTGGAGATCATGCAGAAGCATGGCACATATCAATGGAACTGATTACCTCATATAAAAGACAAAGCTTTGGATAGGAGGTGTGTTTTTAACCAAACAAAGGATAAAGGCAAACACACATACATATATGTGTGTATATGCATATGCATATATATACATGTTTATATATGTATAGATACATATATGTATAACTATCTAAACATGGAGAGAGAATAAGAAACTAAAAATCCCATGCACAGAAAAGTTATTTAAAAAATGAATACTAATTAAGTAAAATATACAGAACTTTTTAAATGAAGGGAAGCATATAAATGTAAAAATCTTCATGTCAAATTTCTTAGATTAGGCTTTGTATTTAATATATATAAATATTAACACATGCATATATGTATCCATGTAAATATGGACACATACATGAATGTATGTACCAATTTTACCAAAGCTATTCCAAAAAAATTATAAACACTTGATAAGCACACAAAAAAATGTTTCAAAGCTCTTATCATATTAAAACACAAATTAAAAATAAAGTTTGATGATTCGCCCTACATTTTTGAAATAGGCAATGACAAAATATTAGAATTATTTATATTGGAGAGATTGTGGGAAAATATTTACATTTGTATATTTTTGGTGGATCTGTGAATCAATAAAAATATTTACAAAGCAATTTGAAATTATTCAAATTAAATGACTTGAATGTTCATGCTATTGAACTAGATTTCCCACTAATAGGCTTATTTATTTCCAAAGAAGATATAAAGAAAGTCTTTATATATCCACCCTAAACTATTTATAGCAACACTTTTATTTTCCACAAACCTGGATTAAAGAATGGCCAAATTGTGCATGTTCACTGTGTTATAAAAATGACAAATATGACAAATACAGAGAAACAAACAACCAAAAAAAAACTTAAGTGAATTTATGCATAGTGAATAAGTGCAGCCAAGAAAGCAATATACTAAAGGCTGCTAGGTTGCACACAGTGAATAAAGTATGGGTCCTGGAGTCAAGAGGACCTGCATTCAAATTTGGCCTCAGACCCTTAACACATACTAGCTGTGTGACCTTGGACAAGTCATTTAACCCCAATTGCCATGCCTCTTCCCCACCTCCCACCCCACAAAAAGAAAAAAAAAAGAACACAATATACACAAAGTCTGAAATAATGTAAAGGAAAGCATTATATATAAAAAAAAGTAAATGAAAAATAGCAAAGAAATGGGTCCTTCCTAATTTTGAAAATTTGGTTCCCTAATACTGACTGCCTGATTTTGATTTCATAATTTTTACAATTTTACTTCCCTAATTGTTCCAAAGAAAACGCAAAATATTTTCTACTCTTTGTCATATGGGGAAGCTAAAGATATGTTGTACATTGATGCTATTTTTAGGCTACTTCAATATATTGATCAATTTTGCTGTTTTTTTCTTATTATTTTTACAAAAGATTATTTGTTATATGTTATGGTTCTCTGGAATATTGACGCGATAGGATACTGGGAAAAATTCTGGTGGTATAAAATTATGTTTATTACAATATTTTAAGAGTTTTTTTTTTCCAATTTTTTTTGTCAATACTTACTTCTATATCCTAAGATTGCTTATATCTTTGGTCAAATTCATGGTCTAATTTGGTTTAACTGCATTATTTTTCAGTATTACCTGTGCCAAAATATTTCCAACAGGCAAAACTTTCTAACTTTATTTTTCCTGTTCATGTACATCTTGAATTTACTTAGTTTCAGAAAAGGAGGGCCACTCATTTTACTGACTTCTATGACAAAATATATAACTTCTATAAAAAATTTATACATCTAAATTCTTTGTCAGCCATTATATTGCTAAGTTAGAAGGAAATATATATTTCTTGTATCCATATGTTTATATACACACACATATATATAGACAGACATATATACATGCACACATATATGTATGTATATATATATGTACACATACATGTATATATATATGTGTGTGTATGAATATATGCATGTGTATGTACTGGGTTGGTAACCAACCAATGGTAATAATAGGATGAAATGACTTGTCTTTCAGAATTCATGTTAGGTCTTTACAATTAATATGCATAACATAACCCACAGATTATATGAATGGAATTCCATTACTTTTCATTTGCCTCTCTTCCCTTATCAACTACAACCTACATTTACTGGCATAGACAATTATGACCTTAATTTTAACTGAAAGGTTAAACTTTGTGGACTGGGGCACAAAATTTGAATGTGACTCTCAAAGTTTACATGCCTTTACAAAAAGGAATAGGTTATATTAAAGGAAGCAGTAAAACAGCATTCTATATTAAGAAGATGAATATATGTTTATGATAGAGAGAAAACAAAGGTTATTATCAAATACCTTAATGACTGTCATATAAAAGTCACATTGCTTTGTTCTATTTGGGACTAGTGGACACAAGCAGTGTTGTTGAGATCTTGTATCAGGGAAAGTTTCCATTCTATAAAGGCAGGGATTTGGAGTAGGGGGATGCACCTTTGTAACAACTGAAATTTTTCAGAAGCAAATAATACCTTGGGATTTTATGTTTTTTCCATTACTAGAAGACTTCAAGTGGAAGCTGAATAATCATTTATGAGGAAACTGGTCAATAGTATTCATAGGCCTGTATGAGTTAATCTAAGGGATTTGGGATTTCCAGTCCAGTCTGAAATTCTATGTAATACAAATCAATAAAAATAGCAAGCACAGGGTCTCACTTTGAGAAGAGTTGTATGATTTGACCAGATGAGACTCTGGGCAGCCATTGAGAGCCCCTGACTTTGAAAACCCAGATGTTGATTCTTCCCCTCTGACACCCAATACCTGTTTGCCTTCACCCGGAAAAAAAAAACACACAATGGATGGGGCATCACAATGGATCATCTACCTCAAGGATCCTTTGAAGCCTGATCATCAGCACTTTTCCACCCTTTCAGACCTCAGAAAGAAGCCATTATCAGCACCCATGCTGGTATTACCAGATAAAAACTGGAAATGGAGGGGATGCCCATCAGCTTCGGAGTGACTAAACAAGTGTTACATGAATGTGACGAAATACTACTGTGCTCTAAGAAATTAAGAGTATGGGGCGGCTAGGTGGCCCAGTGAGTAGAGTGTCAGCTTTGGAGTCAGAAGGACCTGAGTTCGGTTCTGGCCTCAGGCACTTAACCCACACAAACAAACAAACAAAAAAACCAAACCTAGCCATGTGACTATGGGCAAGTTACTTAACTCCAATTGCCCTCCAAAAAGCAAAAAAAAAAAAAAAATGAGTTGCGTTATTTTAGAAAAATATGGAAAGATTTCCATGAAATAATGAAAAGTGAAATGAACAGACCAAGAGAACATTGTATACAGTCACAGCAATACTGTTCAAAGAACAACTGTGATGACTAAGTTATTCTAGTATCATAAACAATCAAATCAACTACAAAGGACTTGTGAAGGAAGATGCTCTCCACTTAAAGAAAAAGAACTGAAAATGTAACAAAATAAATAAATTTTTAAAAGAAAAAAAAAGTAGCAAGCACAAATATATGATGATTTTTAATAAACTTCAACTAAGTTCACTCCCTGTTTAACCTAAAATCATACATTCTTGTTTGGCCTTAGGATATGCTGATTTATAAATAGATTCCAGGTAACTGGAAAAGAAGTCTCTCTCAAGTTTGGTTTCCTCTTTAGTTATTGAAAGAAGCATCTTAAACTAAATTATAGTTATTTCAGTATGGACTTTAAGTATTCTTTATCTAGATTTCTATCAGTTCTCTATTTCCTTTTTCTATCCATAGACACAGTCCACACAAATTATGATTTTATCACTTCTTGTATTTTCCAATATCCATTATTTTCTTCCTTATAATAGACAATACCACAACTTACATCCCAGATTTTAGCCATCAATTAAGTGTACAAATTAATATATATTTTAAAACCTGTTTTTGAAAAAAATATTTTTGACAAATAGATGTATGTTTTCTTTAATGTCTTAAACATCGTTTCTTAATTTTTAAACAAATGCTTTATTGACTTCTGGTTTACATCATTCATTTATGCAAGATTTTGAGTTACAATTTTTCCCCATTTTTCCCCTACACAACATCCCAGAATAGCAGTCCCACAAGATATCCCCTCATCCAATCTGCCCTTTCCCATATTTTCTCCCATACTCCTTCTAACTTTACCATTAGGGCAAGGTGAATCTCTGTGCCCCAAAGGCTGCACATCTCATCTCTCAATTACATGCAAAATAGTATTACCAATAGTGTGTATATATATTTGAAACATTTAATTTTAAAACTCCGAAATTCAGATCCATCCCCTTCCTCCCTTGTCACCCATTAAATCTGGAAAGATAAGCAATTCAGTATGTGTTGTACATGCATAGCTATGCAAAACATTACCATAGTAGATATATTGTAAAAGACTGCTTATAATTCCCTCCCACCTGACCCACCACCCACCTGGTCCATTCCCTACTTTGATCCTGTCCCTCTTTGAAAGTGGGCACTTACAACCTTCCCTCCCCCCAGAATGCCCTCCCCTCCATCATCCCCCCTCTCATATACCTTCTCCCTACTCTCCTGCAGGGTGAGATATCCCATTTAGTATGTAAGACATTCTCTCCCCGAGCCAAATCCCATGAGAATATGGTTTTGCCTTTTTACCTTTCTGTTCTCCTCTCCTGCAGCCACTTCCCCTTGCTTCTTCTACATGAGATCGTTTGCCCTAACCTGTCTTTCACCATCTCCTCTTGCCTCATTCCTCTCTCACCTCTTAACTTCACCCCTTAAGTATCATCCCTTCCCACCAAATTTAACCTGTGCCCTCTGTCCATGTATACTTGTAAACATATATACACACATTCATACATGTATTCACATGCCCACATACCCTTCTTCAATTAGTTTCATACTGAGAAAGGTTTCATCAGTCACAGTTATTGTTTATCCATGTAGAAATGTAAATAGTTCAACTTTGATAAATTCCTTTTGATTTCTTTTCCCTGATTACCTTCTCAAAAATCTTATACTTCTTGTGTCTGAATGTCAAATTTTCTATTCAACTCTGGATTTTTCCTCAAGTATGCTTGAAAATCCTCTATTCCACTGAATGACCATATTTTTCCCCGAAACAAGATACTCAGTTTTGCTGGGTAGGTGATTCTTTGTTTTAATACCAGCTATTTTGACCTCTAGAGTATCATATTCTTTCAACCTCTATTTCCCCCTCTATGTCTAAAACATCAGGACAATTTTCCTTGAGAATTTCTTGAAGGATGATTTCTAGGTTCTTTCTTTGATCATGGCTTTCAGGTAGTCCAATAATTATCTCTAATGGATCCATTTTCCAGGTCAGTGGTTTTTCCCATGAGATATTTCACATTGACTTCTATACTTTCATTTGTTTGGATCTGTTTAACAACATCTTGATTTCTCATAAAGTCACTAATTTCCATTTGCTCCAGTCTAACTCTGAAGGAATGAATATCCTCAATGAACTTTTGAGATTCTTTTTCCATCTGGCAAATTCGACTTTTTAAGGCATTCTTCTCCTCATTGCGCTTTTGGGCCTCCTTTGCCATTTGAGTTAGTCTATTTTTAAGGTGTTGTTTTCCTCAGTCAGGCTGTTGACCCTCATTTCATACTTTTCCTGCATCCTTCTCATTTCTCTTTCCAATTTTTCCTCCACTTCTCTTATTTGATTTTTAAAGTCCTTCTTAAGGTCCTCTATGGCCTGTAACCCACTCATATTTTCATTTGGGGGTTTTTGGTACAGGATTTCTGACCTCACAGTCCTCCTGTTCCATGCTTTGACACTCTTTGCCGCCAAAATAGGAGTCTAATGTTGCATTTTTGTTTATTTTGTTTCCTTTGCCTAGGCATGTTGCCACTTAATTACTTGACTTTTGGGCTTGTTGCCGCAGTAGGACTCTGCCTCCAGACATGGGAGCTTCTGTCCCAAACGTTGGCATCTTCACAACTTCTGGAGTTTTTAGGTGGGTGGCCTCTGTTTGGCCTCCACACACTTTGGCAAGGTGGATGCCCACCCCAGCCCTCCACCCCAGACCGCAATCCAGATCCAGGGAGGTTAAAGCAAGAGTGATTACCCCCCAGGACTCATTGCTGGATCTCCCTAGAGTTCGCAGACCAGGAGCTGAAGCTGCCACTGAAGCTGCAGAATGACGTCTTTGCTGAGTCTCCTTAACCACTTCTGGCCCCCAAGGGAAGAAGCCGATGAGTTCTCCAAATACTGGTCCTAAAGTCCATAGGGCGCTGACATCTCACTTTGTCCTAGGCATATCTGTGTTGATAATTCTGCAATTGCCACAGCAGTTGGTGTTCTGGTGTCCCTCCAGCTGGCTGCAAGACAGGCCGTCCTGGGGCTAAAACTACAACTCACTCTGGCCTGGGCTTGGCTCCCAGATCACTGCGTTGTGCTTCGCTGGCCACTCCCAGAGCTCTGTGCTGTGGGTTCCCAGAGTGCTGTGCTGGCCATTCCCTTCTGGGCTGCCGGGCTGTCCTCAGTGGGAGGTTAACTTCTCTCTGTTGTTCTCTGGGTGCTAGAGCTCCAGAAGTTGTTCAGAGTCCACCTTTTACATGGTTTGGAAGTAGTGTGGGGGAGAGAGCCTTGGAAGTGCTGTTTCTACTCCACCATCTTGGCTCCTCCCCCTTAAACAACACTTCTAAGAAATATTTTAATTTTGTGCTCCCAAATCAGATCCCACCGAGGATTCACTGAACTGTTATATTTCTACCAAGTTGTATTCAAGTGCCTTAGTCATTGTGCTTACAATGGGAATGTCAGGAAACAGGGAGAAATAGGAAATTATGGTTACAAGAACAAAACATATGTAAGAAAAAGAGAAGAGTTTATTTTAAGATGTTCATTGGTTTCAATAAGGACATTTAGTACCAAAGTTGTTTTCTGATACAATAAAAGCTTATCATAGAGATGATAGGGGACCAACACAGAGGCCTGGATACTGGGGCATGAGGCCCTGAGTAGGCCTGATGAACATCTGGAAGCTTCTACAGGGAGGAATCGAAAGGCTTGGAATATGATATTCCAGAGGTCAAAGGAGCTGGGATTAAAAGCAAGAATCACCTACCTAGCAAACTGAGTATCATGTGTCATGGGAAAATATGGTCATTCAATGAAATAGAGGACTTTCAAATATTCTTGATGAAAAAACCAGAGTTGAATAGAAAATCTGACAGTTGATTATATGAAGCAAGGGAAGCATGAGAAGGTAAACAGGGAAAAAGAAATTGGAATGAACTTATCAAAATTGAACTACTTACGTTCTTACATGGAAACTTTTCTCAGTATGAGAATTGTTGAAAGGAATAGAAATGTACACATGTGTGTACATATATGTATGTATATATATATATATGTGTGTGTGTGTGTACATATATATATGTGTATATAGGAGGGTATATGGGCATATGAATGCATATGTGAGAATGTGCATGAATGTGTACAGGTATACATAGAGGGTACAGGACAAGTTGAATAGGAAGGGATGATACTTAAAAGGTGAAATCAAGAGGTGAGAGAGGAAAATAATGAGAGCAAATGGGACAGATAGAATGGGGTAAATTATGTCATATAGAAGAGGCAAGGGAAAACTGTTACAATTGATAGCAAGAACATGGAGACAAAAGGGAATTAGTATACCCTATTTTCACTGAATTTGGCATAGGGAGAGAAACACATACAAGCTAAATAGCTCACCTTACAGGAGAGTAGTGGGGAAGGGGATGAAAGGGGTGTGATGGAAGGAAGGGCAGGCTGGTGGAAGGGAAGTTGGAAGCAACCACTTTTGAAAAGGGACATGATCAAAAGAGAAAGTAGAAGAATTGGGGAGTGGTATGAGATGGAGGGATATATAGTCAGTCTTTCACAATATATCCACTATGGAAATGTTTTATATGGCTACAAATGTAGAGGCTATGTTTAATTGCTTGTTTTCCCAGTAAGAATGGTTGACTATGGAGGCAGGGAAGGAATCTGGAATTCAAAACAATTTGATACTTTAAAATCAAATATTTTAAAATTTATCATCATCATCATCATCATCATCATCATTATTATTGTTATTATTATTATTATACATGTCAGTGGGAAATGAGATATACAGGCACTGGGGCATAGAGAACCACCATGCCCTCCTGGAATGTTGGAGGGGAATGGGGGTATATATAGAAGAGAGAAGTTTGGGTTAGGGGATATTTAGTGGGATTGCTGTTTTGGGGTGGTGTGTAGGGGAAAATGGGGAGAAAATTTGTAACTAAAAGTTTTGTGGAAATGAATGATGTGAACTAAAAAAATTTTTTTTAAATTAAAATGTATCATAACATCATGTCAGACTGCAACCTGAAATATGGAAAGTGTTACTTAAAAACTGTTTTAAACAAAAAAAAATAGTTTTTATTCAGATTCACACATACTTTTCTTCATTATGACACTTTGCTCCTGACAGACATTTCAAATTTTAAGTTCCATTGACATAATGAATTCTGCTTCTAAGTCGAATATGTAAATGGCAATATCAATATTCTCTAAGTGTTCAAGGAAGCAGAACATGTTAAACTCAAGCAAAATATGTATTTTACATAATTTATGCCAATAATTTATGTCAAAGACTTTCTAATATAAAAGTATTTTTTTTAATTTTCAGAAATATCATTTTTACATAACTTATACAGATAATGCTCAAATAAAATATCTTAATAAATTAGGTTAAATTATTGTTCAGTTTGGAAGAATATAATGTTATTAGTAATATTAGACCTATATAGTTTGGAGCCAAGATGACAGAACAGAAGAAGTACTACAAATGAACACTCCCAATATTCCCTCTCACTCCCCAAACAGCTTCAAAATGATTCCTCACATTTAATTCTGGAGTAGCATGACCAAGTAAAATTTAGAGTGGCACACTCTTCCTGCACAGTACAACTTAGTAGTTCATAAAGGAAAATCTGTGATATGAGGTGGAGGCTGACTCAGAGATCAAGGGGATATAAGAGCAGTCTTGGGACTTGATGGGGACAGCAGCAGCTTTGAGACTGCTCAAACCAAAGATGGCAAGGGAATTGAGTAACTGTTCAAAAAAGATAATACAGGAGACACTTTTGGTAGCACTGTGCGCAGGACCTGATATTGCTTGGCAACTCCATTGTTGGTACTCACTGCCAGGTCACAGTTAAAGTGCAGAAGGGAGCTCTTTTGGTCTCAGGGGATCAGGAGCCCGGAGGAACAGTATCATTTTGGATTGCAAAGGAGGAAGTAACCTAAGGAGAAGTATCAATTCCCATTCAAAGGTAGCAGGGTCACTGAGAACCAATAACACTTGAATTTGACATTCCTGGTATGTGCTAGAACTGAGGAAATTGAAAATATTAGGACAAATCATTAATTATGGGAATTGAGCAAAACACAGTGACTCCACCTTGTGATTCAATTCGGGAGTTAGTTTCTATTCAGTTATGGGTCTAGTTGAATTTCTCTCTTGTGAGAAAACTTGATGCAATTGTGGAAACTGAGAGAATACCATAATGCATTGTTTTAACCTAACCCTGCATAGCTGGAAAGCTAGGCCAATTCTACCTGCTGCTTAGAGACACTTAACCAAGGAGGTTAGTTATAACGACCAAAAATTCAGTGAGACCTAAAGTTTGATTCAAAGAGTTTTCTCATAATTATACATTTCAAGGAACACACTTGTCTTTTCTGAAAACAGATCCAATTATCATTCCAATATTTCTTTGATTGTTTACAGACACGTTTAGGGAATGGAACACCTCCTTTGTAGAATTCAGGGAATTGTACTTGTTCATTCTTTCTATTCCAATTTGGAAAGTCCTTAATCTTTCACCTAATTAGAATTCAGGTTATCTAACATAACATTACTTCCTTTTAATTAATTGGTCTTACTTGATTGTTTGGGAATTTGTAAAGTCTGTTTTCCATGTCTTCCAGGTCCAGCGTGGGCTGAAGAAGGGGTCTGGTCTCAATTTGTTAAGCTATTGGCATGCCAACATGCTTAACATATCAAGATGCTCAGATTTTGCTTTCTTCAGTCATTTCATCCTTCACCTGCCATGCATCCCAGACCAGGAGAGTGGTACCACACCGCTCCTTGTATCATACCAGCTTGAAACCACCAAAAAATCTCCAAAAATAAGATAGTAACTCTGAAACCAGTATTACAAAAAAAAGAAAAAAAAACCCTAAAGCCAAGACAAAGCCAGAGACTATAGAAACACCATTAAAACCATTTTTCAAATAAAGGCATATCTAAACAATTGAAAGAATACTAACAGTTTATAAGTAGGCCAAGTCAATAAAATTTTTAAAAAATGAAAATTCTGCCCAAGGTAATTTTCTTATTCAGGGAGGTAACATTCAAACTGTCAAATAAGTATTTTTTGAACCAAAAATAATAACAAAATTCATCAGGAATAATGAATAATTAAAGGATGCAATATCATGTTTATCAGTATCATGTTTCAAATCAGATTATAAAGTGGGAATCATGAACACAATTTGGTGGTAAGAAATAGATTGATGGATCATTGAAACATATTATGTTTATAACACACAATAGTAAAAGTCCATAATAAATGTTGCAAGGGATGTTGAAATTGGGACACTAAAGCATTGGTGATGGAGTTGTGAATGGTCCAATCATTCTGGAGAACATTTTTTAACTATGCCAATATATTGTAAAACTGCTTATATCCTTTGATCCAGCAATACCAGCACTAAGTCTGTATTCCAAAGAGATTAAAGGAAAAAGGATGTGTGTATGTGTGTGTGTATGAAAGAGAGGAAGAGAGTAGCATTTTTTTGTGATGGCAAAGAATTGGACATCTAGGAGATGCTTGTAAACTGGGGAATGGTTAAGTAATTTTTGTTATATATTTTGGTATAAGAAATGATTAACAGTATGGTTTCTTAAAAAAACTGGTTTGACTCATATGAACTGATGTGAACTGAAGTGTGCAGAATCAGAACATCATCTTACACAGTAACAGCAATATTGTAATGATGACAAACTGTGAAAACACTTAGCTACGCTTATAAAGACCATGATACAGGAGAATTACAAATGATGCATGATTAAAAAAACCTACAGAAAGACATCATATATATTGAAGCATACTTTTCCACTTTATTTTTCTTGATTTTGTATGTGCATATTTTCTTTATTATGATTCATATAGTTTTACATATCAAATTGATATCATGTTGCTTGCTCATTCAAGGAGTGGGGGAGGATTTAGAGAGAGAGAGAATTTGGAATTCAGAATTTTATAAAGTAATGTTAAAGCTTTTTTATGTGAGGTGGCTAGGTGCTACAGTGAATGGAGCACCAGCCCTGGAGTTGGGAAGACCTGAGTTCAAATCTTGCCTCAGACACTTAACACTTACTAGCCATGTTACTTTGGGCAAGTCACTTGACCCCAGTTGCCCTGCCTTCCCCCTTCCAACAAGCATGCATAAATAAATAAATAAATAAATAAATAAATAAATAAATAAATAAATAAATAAATAAAGCTTTTTAATGTAATTGAGAAATATTTAATGAAGTAAATAAAATGCTTTAAAATATTAGATCTATATATTTTCTACTCAGCATCTTATTTTATGCATAGACACCATTCTCTTAATAGCTGTTTCATTATAATGAAACTTCCATTCCTCCTCAACTCCTACCAACAACAACAATAAACAAAAAGATTTCTGTGTAAATTTAATAATTTTTCTTTCAGGTTGGCTTATGACAAAAAGACCTATTTCTCAGTGCTAATGAAAAATACAACAGAAACTTCAACATTAAAAAAAAATACCTCCACCAAGAAATGAGATGATAAAACTTCTTAAAATAAATCTAGGGCTACAGCTCAAGTGCACATGTCTAACATCATGGATCCTCCATGTGAAGAAAGATGTAGCTATAATTTACTCAAGTAATAAAAAACACATCAAAATCATTAAGCACAGGAAATATTTATGGGTTAGTAGACAGATGAAAGGAGCCAAGTGTATTCAACTTTAGCAAGTGAAAAGCAAGGAGAATATGGATACTGCAAAGTACCTGTCATTGGGATAAAGAAGAGTCATTTGTCCCAGTCTAGGATACTATAAATTACAATAATGAAAATAAATAGAGATGTTAAAACAAATGTTCTAGCAGAAACAAACACTTAGATTGGAGAAATAAATACTATCCCAGTCGCACAAGATATTTATGACTGTATAAAAGATGATTCCTGTTTCTAAACATGACCTAACATTACCTTTTCTTGCTTAATATCCTTATACAAAGATTTGTGGGCATTAATGTCCTGATACTAAAATTGGTGGCTCAATAAGACATTTTTCTCAAACAAAATACTGTGGCAACTCTTTTGTTTAACTGCTTAGGGATATTTTCCTAAGTTAAAAGTAATTATATGTTAATATTTCAAATGTCCATGGTTTCCTCATTATCTTCTTAGGCTACAAATTAATTTAAATTCCTCAGGGATTTAATACATAGTACTAGGGATTGATTTGATACCCAAATACATCATCGTATGATACAACTGAAGATAAACTACTTTAAAATTTGTTAAATTTTACCCTGTACTGCAGATATATTGCTAGATTTTCCATGTGAAGAGGATATATCAAAATTGGAAATTAATTGAGAACTCAGGTCAACTTCAGGCTAGGTTATTAGATTTTGAATTAGTTTAACAAATTAAGCACATCATGGTGAACCTTTACAGAATGGACTATTTTGGAGATTTTATTAGGCAACATTGCCAAATCAATTTAAAGAAAAACAAAACTAAACTAAAACTTTTCTTTGCTCCTGACCAACATTAATTCCTTGCCTGGATATAGGGGAAAGGAATTTTCAGTTTGGAAAAGAATTTACATTATATTGGGAAAGGAAGAAGCAATATTAATATTTTCACATTCAGAGAGTGTTTCTTGGTCCTCAGACTTTAGTGAGGACTAATTTATCATTTTCTTTTCTTTTTTTCAGTAGTTAAATGCAAAATATTTGAAACCTTTTCATCATGAATTAAAAAAAAAATCAGATAAATCAGTACTTTGTCATATTTCCTGACTTGAGTTGTTGGACAATGCAATTTCTCAAGAAAATTGAGAAAACTAAAATTTGTTTTTTCAAGGTAGAAGATAAATAGGTAGTCTATAGTTTTTAGAATGAAACTTAGAATATATTAGGCTTTCTTCCAGATATAATACTTATTAATTCATTATGAAGATTAACATGAAGTTTTGATTGATAAGGTAGGGACATAGGGAGGAGTCAAGATGGTGGAGTAAAAACAGGACTTCCACAGGGCTGCAGCTTCCTTTCAGCAATCCATATAGAAGGAGATTCTGAACAAACTTGGGAGCTACAGAACCCTCAAAATGACACAGAGAAGCTAAACTCCCACTGAGGACAGCCTGGCAGGGAGTGGCCAGCACAGCACTCTGGAGCCGACCCCAAACCCATGGGAGCCAGAGGTTTTAGCCCCAGGCTGGGCCTGATCAGCACCTGGCTGGAGTGACTACAGAACACCAGAAGCTTTGGCCATTTCCAAAGTTATCAACACAAAGATGCCAAGGACAAAGTGAGAGGTCAGTGCCCTGTGGACTTTGGGACCAGTAGTGGGGAATGTGTAGGCTTTTGCCCCCAGGGCCAGAAGCCACTAAGAGCCTTAGGCACAGCCAGCACCACATTGCAGCTTCAGCTCCTGGCCTGCAGACTGTAGTGGGAAAAGGTGACCAGTCTGGAGGGATAATCACTCTTGCTTTAACCTTCTTGGACCTGGACTGCAGTCTGGGGTGTAGGTCCTGGGGTGTGTGACCAGTTTGCCAGAGCATGTGGAGGCTTCAGAGAGGGCACTCAACTAATAACTCTGGCAGCAGAGAAAACCCAAACTTTTGGGGTGGAAGTTCCCTGTCTGTTGGCAGAATCCTACATTGGCAACAAGCCCAAAAGTCAAGTAATTGAGTGGAAACATGCCTAGGCAAAGGAAACAATATAAACATATAAATGCAACATTAGACTCCTATTTTGGGGGCAAAGAGGATCAAAGCATGGAACAGGAGGAGTACTGTGAGGTCAGAACACTTGCACCAAGAGCTTCAAATGAAAATATGAGTTGTTTACATACCATAGAGGAACTTAGGAAGCATATAAGAGAAGTGGAGGAAAATTGGGAAGAGAAATGAAAATGATGTAAGAAAATTATGAAAGGAGAGTCAACAGCCTGACTAAGGAAAATAATGCCCCAAAACATAGACTAACTCAAATGACAACAGAGGCTGAAAAAGGGAACCAGGAGAGGAATGTTTTAAAAAGCTGAATTTGCCAGATGGAAAAAGAATCTCAATGGATCACTGAGGAGAATCTTTCCTTTGGATTTAGGATGGACAAAAGCAAAGCTAGTGACTTTTTGAGAAATCAAGATACTGTTAAGCAGATCCAAACAAATGAAAGAATAGAAGGCAATGTGAAATATTTCATGGGAAAAAGCACTTACCTGTTAAATAGATCCAGGAGAGATAATTTAAAAATTATTGGGCTACATGAAAACCATGATCAAAGAAAGAACCTAGAAATCATCCTCCAAGAAATTCTCAAGGAAAACTGCCCTGATGTTTTAAACCAGAAGGCAAAATAAATGTTGAAAGAATCCACTGATCTCTTCCTGAAAATGATTATTCCAAAAAGAAAACTCCTAGGAATATTATAGCCAAGTTCCAGAATTCCCAGATCAATTAGAGAATATTACAAGCGTCCAGGAAGAAACAATTTGAATATTGTGGAAATATAGTCAGGATAACACAGGGTCAGGAGCTTCCACACTGACAGATGAAAGGGCCTATAACGATATTCTGCAGGTCAAAAGAGCTTGGATTAAAACCAAGAATCACATAGCCAGCAAAACTGAGTATCATGTTTTAGGGGAAAATCTGGTCATTCAGTGGATTAGAAGACTTTCAAGCATTCTTGAAGAAAATAAAGACTTGAGTAGAAAATTTGACATTAAGATACAAGAAGCAAGAGAAGCATGAGAAAGTAAACAGGGAAAAGAAATCATAAGAAACTTATAAAGTTGAACTATTTACATTCCTACATGGAAAATGATAATCGTAATGGATGAAACTTTTCTCAGTATGAAAATAGTTGAAGGGAATATAATTGTGTGTGTGTGTGTGTGTGTGTGTGTGTGTGTGTGTGTGTGTGTGGTTTTTATTGCAGGGTATATAGGCATAAGAATACATATGTGAGTGTGTGTGTATACTATCATTGAATTTACCTCAGGGAGGGAATGACATACACAGAAAATAGGTTATCTCACCCTACAGGAGAGTAGTGAGGAAGGGAATGAGAGGGGACATGATGAAAGGGAGGGCAGGTTGAGTGGGAGGGAAGTAGGAAGCACACACTTTTGAAAAGTGGAAAGACCAAAGTAGAGAATAGAACAAGTGGGAGGTAGGTTAGATGGGGGGAATATAATCAGTCTTCTACTATATATCTACTATGGTAATGTTTTCCATTATCTACACATGTACAACCTATATTATTTTGCTTATCTTCCAAGTAAGGGTGGGTGACAATGTAGGAAGGGAATGAATTTGGAATTCAAAGTTTTAAAACCAATATATGTGTGTGTGTGTGTGTGTGTGTGTGTGTGTGTGTTTGTGTGTATACTATTATTAATACTATTTTTTTGTGTAATAGGCAAATAAGAGGACGGGATATATATCCTGGGGGATTGCTATTTTGGATAGTGGAAAAATGGGGAGAAAATTTTTAACACAAAAACTTTTGGAAATGAATGAAGTAAAACAGAATTTAATAAAGCATTTGGAAAAAAATATTCCTTGTTGCGGAGGCTAGGTGGCAGAGTGAGTATCGCACTGGGCCTGGAGTCAAGAGGATCTGAGTTCAAATCCAGCCTCAGACACTTAACACTTACTAGCCCTGTGACCTGGGGTAGTCACTTAATCTCAATTGCTCTACCTTCCCCCCTCCAGAAAGCAAAAACAAGAAAAAAAAATATGTTCTTTGTCACATGGGACAATTCGTTGTGAAGGGAGAAAGGAGGAATACTGGGAGATATTTAATTAATGTAAAAGTAAAATATATCAATAAAATATATTTTTATAATTCAAAAACATTCAGACAACACATAGCCTCCAAATATACTCCTTACTTTTATATTTTCAATCCTTAAATTGTTCTATAAGTTATCACTGTTACGTGTTTTTCCATCACTAGTTTTGTTTCTTTGGTTTAATTCATGACCTTCAGAAGGCAAAAAGGAAATGAAACTATCTAGATAGTTTTAGTTTATTAGACAAGATTAGAATAAAAATTCCTCATGAGATATCAAGTCACAACCGTGGTTAGGACAAGTGAGTTGGATTTTGATGGAACCTATGTTGATGAAAGGCCTAGTTATAGAAAATTCTCCAGAAATTGTGGATGCAAGGTAGCACTTGAACAAGGCCATTGGTCATTGATGTCCTCTACATCTTGTAGAGTATTTGCATATTGAAGACAATTAATAAATACTTGTTGATTGTTGATCAGATTCTGGGGGGGTAACTTTATATATGTATGCATATATCTATATGTATGTATGTATGTATGGATGCATCTATCTATCTATCTATCTATCTATCTATCTATCTATCTATACATCTATCTATCTATCACTCATGAAAGAATTAGGATGCAAATACTACACCAGAAAACAGACTAGAGACTTGTGATGGACATATGAAGATGACAAAATAATCTCATAAATAAAGATTTTGAGAGGTCTGGAAAATAGTAGTTACTAGAGGGGGTGGACTGAGATGTAGCAGTTCTATTGAATTTCAAGTTCAATTCTAAGTAAACAGTGTGATATAAGGCAGAGCTTCAGCAAACTGTGAACAAACACAATTAGTCAATAATGTTATATATATATATATATATATATATATATAATATATATACTATTATTAATATTATTTTGCATGTTATTGGGAGATAAGATGTGTAGGCATTGGGGCACAGAGATTCACCTTGCCCTAATGGTAAAGTCGAAGGGGGTATAGGAGAAGATACGGGAGAGAGCAGATTGGATGAGGGGATATCCTGTGGGACTTCTGTTTTGGGGTGGTGGGTAGGGGAAAAATGGAGAAAAAATTGTAACTCAAAATCCGGCGGAAATGAATGATGTAAACCAGAAGTTAATAAATCATTTGTTAAGAAAAAAAGTACTGATCTAGAGTTCTGAAGGCACAATCTCATAGATCTGGCCCCAGAGGTCTCAGGGCAATAGTCTTGTTCTACTCCATTCTAATTAGTCTCTGGAATACTGTATTTGGTTCAGAAGCCACATTTTAGGAAGGGTGTTAATAAGCTATAGGATATATAGAGGATTACTACAGATTAATTAAAGGCCTCAAATTATTGCTACACTCTTGCTAACTGTGGCAATCTGAGAGAGTCATAAAACCCATCTGAGACTCATTTAAACTATACTATAAAATGGAGATAAATAAATAGATGAATAAAATTATTTTGAAGTTTAAATGAGAAAATCAAGTAATCTAAATATAAACATTTATTACATACCAATTTTATGGTTGAAACTTTTAGGTGGTTGAAATATGAAGGCAAAAATGAAATAATCCTCACTTTTAATAACCATATATAATATCAAGATACTATGTGTATATATATATATATATATATGCATGCATATATAAATGTGCACGCACACACAAAAATACTTATGCATATGTAGACCCAGGCTTAAACACATGCATTGATTTGCACAAGTGGAAAAATATGTATTTATGTGTGCATGTATGAATATGCAATTCAAACAGGTGTGTGTGTGTATACATGCTCATCCATTTTCACATGTATATGCGTAATATTCACCCATTCATATTAATGTTATATATACACACATGTGCATAAACTCAAAGGTAATATAAAGAAAATATGTATGTGAATATAAATGTATATTTGAATACATGCATATGTATATATATGCATTGGTACATATATACACACAATCACATGTGTATATATGTGTTGTACATACATCTGTTTATATACACATTCATATGCATCCATGTATCTGCATGCACTTCTATGTATTCATATGTTTGTATATGTATATATATATATAACACATGTGCATATATATGTAATCTATAAATTCATTTATTTATAAAACTTTAAGCTCTATGTACATATGAACTGCATTTAGGTCCTTCTATGTAAATCATAAAAGGTAATGCTTCATTAAAGATGGTATGTTGTTTAGAAAATGGTATTTCTTTGCTGTTGGAAACTCCAGTCAGGAAATTTCCTCCCCTAACTCATGTATAGCTCTGATTTTGAATTTATAATATTAGAAATAAAGGACCCTGAGAAATTATCACTTGTCATAGTCATACACCCAAGAGAATTTAGAGTTAGGTTTTGAACCCAAGGATTCTTGACCCTGAATTTGAGCATTCCATTAGCTGTGCCATACTTGCTTCTCTATGAATAAAATGCAACCCTTTGTGAACCTTAAGATGTTATTAAATATTAACTTTTCATATATATTATACTGGCAAACAATAAATAAAATTATATTCATTTATTTCATGCATATTTTCTTCTCTAGCATATTTTATTTTTTCCATGTTCCTCCACAGTACAATATCATTATGAATCAACAGAAATAATTTTTCATAAATCAGAGAAAAAATAGCTGATGTGAACTGTCAATAAAATGTTTAGATATCCTTGAATATCCTTGATTTTTAAAATTATTCCAGTTTTAAATGTTATTTTAATATTCTTGCATAAATTTTTGAGAGGGTAGGGAAAGGTGGGAGTCTGAATTAAATGCTACAGAATGTTTTTTTTTTGCCCACCAAAGATGTAACATAGCATTTGATTTCAATATCTTTTCTCTCCATCTGCTACAATAGTTATTAATGAGCAGAAGTTTTGTTTAAACAATTGAAACATATTTCTGCTTCCTTAAAGATAAGGAATAAGTAACTCCATATAGTTCAAAATAGCTAATATGCTTGAGAAAATGTATCAGTTACCTCTAGGAATAGTTTCACTTCCTCCAAGATATTCTATTCTATCACCAACAACAGTCAACATATACTTTTTATGCTATTACAACTTATATTCCAAAAGATCACCATTGTTCCTGAAAGGCTATTTATTTAAAATTAATTCATAAACATTGTCTGCTTTAGAGCAAGGAGTGAAAGAATGCCTGCTCTTTTTGGTGGTCCAAGGCAGTACGACTCTCTATAAGTTAGATTTGTTTGTAAAATGTTTGTGCTAGTAACATCTTCAGATAAATAATTATTAAAGTTATATAAAATCTGTCAAAGTCATTGTCAAAGTGACTTTTTAAAATTATGGTGTGCCAACTTTCCTATTGTTTAGCTAACTGAAATGGGGAGTTAATAGTAGAAGGGCTCTCTGCTGACATTTATGCCTTTTAAAACCTTCTGGCAAAGATAAATCCAGACCTTACTTATTTTCTCAAGTTTCCCACCCCTAACATATGCACTTTTCTTTTTGATCTGTGTTATGTGTAGAAAAGAGTTCTCCCTGCTTTTCCAGGAGTTTCCTCCTACACAGTGCGTTTCCACTGCATTATACAGCAGAGAACCCCCCCAAAAAATTATCCAGATTTCACCTCAATATTCTCTGAGCGCCCAAATGTTAAAAGGTCACTGCAATTCATATCAGTAAGACGTTTTAGGTTTTTCAGCCCATATGGTTTAATCCTTCTCTTTTGGACAAAGCCAAATAGCACAATGTTTTGCAGTGTAGTTGAGAAAAGGGAAGAGGTACATGTATTTGTGAATCCAATCCAGATTAGTGGAAAGGAATGTCTGTTTCTTCTCACTGTCACTTTGTAACTTGATGAGCCAAAGAATTTGACAAGTATTCATTGACTATAAACAGATCAAAATGTTACCTCCTGCTCTTCTTTCTCAGTAGGGGATTTGAAGAATTTTAAGCCTTTATTTTGAAAAGCTTATTTAGATATGGTATATCATGTTTATAAATTCAAATATGATCTATAAACTCATGATGGAGAAAGAGTATACAGTGGGAAATTTAGTATAACATAGGTCTATTTCTGACTTTTTGGAACTGTATAATTTTTTAGGTTGTTGGAATTTTCTTGTACATCTACTCAAATCCAGAACTTTATAGATTATAGAGCTAAGACTTAGAAACATGAAGTGACTTATACCAAGGTCATATGGTTAGCTTGAAGCAGAAATAGGAAACGATGTTGCAGAATTTAATACTAGGGATCTTAGAGAAATTCTAGTGCAAATAACTCATTTTTCATTTGAACAATGATTAAGACAGAGACGGTAACATAACTGGTCTAAAAATCACACACACACACACACACACACACACACACACGCATAATAGTCTAATAAGTATTCAAATCCAAGTATTCTGATGTCCAGTATGTGGCACTATCATAATATACATTCTGACTCCATTATAATGTTATTATATTCTATTCTTACCTGACTTACCTTGGATGTTATCTTTCTTTCACAAGGCCATGAGTTTGAGGGATTAAAGCTGTCATTTGAAGATTCTGTCTTTCTAGCTGGACTCAGCCTAATTAGTAAACTAAAACTCAAACAGAACCATCCCAGTGAAAGGGAACCAACCAAAAGTCCTTTACCAGTCAAAGCCTCCTGTGACTGCTGGTGGTCTTCAGATTTGAAATTCTGGCATTTTCCCTGGAGGGGACACATCTCTGGAACTCATTTCCTCTCCATCAAGAAAAAGTCCAAGCTTCTTGGCCTTCAGGGAAGCACTCAAGGTTTATCTGTTTATCCAAGCTTTTCCCTTACTGATGCTATTATGAAGTCCAACATGGAGCACTGGGTAAATAATTATTTTAAATGGTGATGACATTATTCTAAAAATGCCACCATATTTCAGAGGTGTGGAATCCATATTGTATGAATTGAATTTAGCAACTGTATTGATGCATTCAATATTTATATGACAACTGAAATGAGAATTTAGCATTGCCTTGGAAGGTGATGTAAATTATTTTCCAGATTCCAACTCATTGCTTTTTAAATACCTAATAGCCAGCTAAATAGAGCAAAATCAGCTAAGTGCAACATGGATTTCAATTCTAGAATCATTGGATCACAGACTTAGACCCGGAAAAGATTTTTAACATCATTTAGCCCAATTCTGCCATTTTAAATATAAGGGAACTGAAGAAAAGATAACTCACTTGACTTGCTCAAGGTAACAGCTTGGTAGAACCAAGATTTGAGGCCATGACTCAGGGTCACAATGTGTTTCTAAATTTCACAATTTTTCAACTGAAACCTGCTATTCTCTCCCAAGGGCAAACCATGTGTTCAGGGGAAACATAACTACGTAAATCTATAATAGTATAATAGTTTAAATATATAAGCATACACATATGTGCATATATATAAATATATTAAAACATTATTTATATCTCATTGTTTACACTTTGAGATGTACTGCCTAGACCATTGAAATTTCTTTCAAAACAAAACAGAAAAATTAAGCAAAACCAACCAGCAAAATATTCCTTTGTTTTGGAATATTTAGTTTTTTCTGTCTCCTTATGAAGAATACAATAAGACTTATGATTTTTAAAATATGAGGAAAACCATGAATGTTTTAAAAGGTAAGTTAAATATTTTACTATACTGAAATATTTCATTTAAATATTTTTAAAACTTTGTCAAAATTTGTTACTAGTTAAGTCATTGGAAAAACAAAAGAATTAGGATTTAAGCATGGATTTTTTGAATTAAAAGAAAATCATTGCTTAAAAACTTTTTCTTAGATTAAAGTAAATTTATTATCTGATATTGTAATGGGATAAGTACATAAAATGTCAATAAAAGTTCAAATCTTTTTTATTGTGATTCTATACTTAAAACAAAACAATATTCAATATTTACTAAATGTTAATTTAAAATGTAACATGCTTTAATAGATAGATATGGCTTCTGTGTACTCAAGGCTATGTTATAAAAGACTTTAATGCAATATTCTTGTGACACTGTTTAAAATCACTACATAATTCTTATTTATTACTGTGCAATTATGAATAATAATGATATGTTTGCTTTCCTAATAAACATAAAGAAAAGTAAAGAGGTAATTTCTCTGATATTGTACAACTTCTATGGTAAACTTTATGGTAAACATTCCCCAATTATCTTATTTGCTACTTCATCCATCATATTGCATTCTCTTTGTAAACAATATACCTTTAACTTGCTTTCTGTTATAATTCAATAAAAGTAATAATTAGAGACAATTTTAATGATATCAGAAAAAGAAAGGGGGAAAGAGTAATAAAACCCTGAAAGATATTATTGAAATAAAAACAAATAGTTTCCTGTTCTGCTGTAAAATAGGACTTGATATACATATGATGGATATTTATTATTATTTGTCACCAACTCTTGACAGAAAAATTATGATCAGAATTTTAAATTCTCTTGCCTGGTTCACATGTATGTAATGCATAGTGACAGGGAATTATGTAGGCTTAGCAGCTTGAATGGCTGGATAATATTTACTCAAACCAGACTGTTTCTGCATTCCATTTTCCCACTAAGACTAATGGTTTGCATGACATAATTGCCATAGTCATTCTCACAGCAGCATTGAAGTTGCCATCTAGATGCCATCTTTGAGGCAGCTGAAAACTGTCTGAGCATCTCTTTTTGTTATTCCTGTATCTTGTTATGCTGCCATTAATAACTGAGAATTCAGGCTAAAAAAGAAAAATGAACCTCTTTGATGTAATTATCTTTATTGTATCTAGAGATCTGTACCCTGCCACCTACCAAGCTTTCTCTGACTGACCCATGTTCATCTTCTGTTGGTGCCACTTCCCACTGTGTAATTGATGTGTTTTTCTGCACAAGAAGCTAGCTCTCTGCATGCACATTGTTAAGCTCATACCATAGACCCACAGATACCTATGTTGTATTGTATACAAAGAATAACTTTTTTTTTGGAGCAGGATACTAAATATCTCAGTTATACTGTCTTCAGCAAAACTGAATAGCATAAGATCTTTTAGCCCACTATGCATATTTAGATTATACCTCGAAGCTATTCAGTTCCCAAGGGAGAGGGGGAGTCAGTTACTTCTTGGATCTTGGTAACACCACCTCTCTCCAAACTCATACCACAAGACTAGTGCCTTTTAGAAGTGCCAGGAAATTACATTTATGGTACTCAAATGTATCTGCATTTATACATTAATTGTCTGGCTTTCTTCCTATAAATAATGCAAAATGATTGATCTCAGTTTTGTCTTAAGTTGGTTGTATCCATCCAAGTTGTCTAAAAGGAGACTATATTTTTCATTAATGTTTTCTTCCAACTAAGGAAAAACAGCAAAATTCTAATCATGGAATTTGAGCATATTATATTTTATTATTACTTTTAAATAATGTGACAGTTTAAACTTGAGTGAGGTCATCAAAGTGGAAGGGAAGGAAGTAGTTTATTGAATTTAAATTTTATTTTATTTTTTTCTTAATTTTTCCAAATGCTTTATTAACTTCAGATTTATGTGATTCATTTCCATCAGATTTTGAGTTACAATTTTTTTCCCCATTTTTTCCCATACCCACTACACCAGAATAACCATCATACAGGATATCCCCTCAACCAGTCTGCTCTCTCCCATCTTTTCTCCCATACCCCCTTCGACTTTTCCAGTAGGGTGAGGGGAATCCCCACCACCCATTGCCTGCACATCTTATCTCCCAATTATATGCAAAATAGTATTCATCATAGTATTTATATATATATATATATATATATATATATATATATATATATATATATATATATATATATATATATATATATATATATATATATATATATATATATATATATGCTGTACATGTGTAGCTATGCAAAACATTACCGTAGTAGATATATTGTAAAAGACTGACTATATTTCCCTCCTTCCCATCCCAACTTCCACCTGGTCGACTCCCCACTTGATCCTGTCCCTTTTCAAAAGTGGGTGCTTCCAAATTCCCTCCCCCAGCATGCCCTCACCTCCACCACCTTCCACCCTCCCCCTCCCCCACACACACCTGTAGGGTGAGACACCATATTTAGTATGCATGTCATTCTCTCCCTGGTCCAAACTAAATCAGAATAATGTTTTGCCTTTTTGCTTTCCTGTTTCTCCCCTCCCCTGCAACCACCTTCCCCTGCCTCCTCTACATGAGACAGTTCACCCAATTTTCTCTCCCCATTCCCCCTCACCATATTACTCTCTCACCTCTTAACTTCACATTTTAAGTATCATCCCTCCCTATTAAATCCAACCTATGCCCTCTATGTATACCTGAAAACATATATACACACATTCACATATGTATCATATGCCCATATAACCTTCTTCAACTATTTTCATATTGAGAAAAGTTTCATCAGTTATAGTTATTGTTGTTCCCTGTAGGAAAGTAAAGAGTTCAACATTGATAAGTTCATAGTGATTTCTTTTCCTGTTTACCTTCTCAAGCACCTCTTGCTTCTTGTATCTGGATGTCAAATTTTTTATTTAACTCTGCTTTTTTTTTCCTCAAGAATGTTTGAAAGTCCTTTATTCCACTGAATGACCAAATTTTCCCCTGAAACATGATACTCAGTTTTGCTGGGTAGGTGATTCTTGGTTTTAGTCCCAGGTCCTTTACCCTGTGGAATATCATATTTCATGCCCTTCAATCCATCAGTGTAGCAACTGCCCGATCCTGTGTTATCCTGATTGTGTTTCCACAATATTGAAATTGTTTCTTCCTGGCTGCTTGTAATATTCTCCCCTTGTTCTGGGAATTCTGGAACATGGCTGTAATAATCCGAGGAGTTTTCTTTTTGGGATCTTTGTCAGGAGGTGGTTGGTGGATTCTTTCAACTAATATTTTGCCCTCTGGTTCTAAATTATCCAGGCAATTGTCCTTGAGAATTTCTTGAAGGATGGTTTCTAGATTATTTCTTTGATCATGGTTTTCAGGTAGTTCAATAATTTTTAGATTATCTCTCCTGGATCAATTTTCCAGGTCAGTGTTTTTTCCCATGAGATATTTCACATTGCCTTCTATTCTATCATTTATTTGTATCTGCTTAATAGCATCTTGATTTCTCATAAAGTCACTAGCTTCTATTTGCTCCATTCTAATTCTGACGGAATGATTCTATTCAGTTAGCTTTTGTGGTTCTTTTTCCATCTGGCAAATTCGGCTTTTAAGGCATTCTGCTCCTCATTGCCTTTTTGAGCCTCTTTTATATTTTGAGTTAGGCTATTTTTTTAAGGTGTTATTTTCCTCAGTCAAGCTATTGACCCTCATCTCATACTTTTCTGGCATCTTTCTCATTTCTCTTCCCAATATTCCCCCCACTTCTCTTATCTGCTTCTTAAGGTCCTCTATGGCCTGTAGCCAGCACGTATTTTCATTTGGGGCTTTTGGTGCAGGAGTTCTGACCTTGCAGTCCTCCTCCTGTTCCATGCTTTGATGCTCTTTGCCCCCCCCCAAATAAGAATCTAATGTTGCATCTTTCTGTTTATTTTGTTTCCTTTGCCTAGGCATGTTGCCAGTAAATTACTTGACTTCTGGGCTTGTTGCCACAGTAGGACTCTGCCAACTGACAGGGGAGCTTTTGTCCCAAATGTTGGGGTCTTCTCAACTACCGGAGGTATTTGTTGGGTGCCCTCCCTGAAGCCCCCACATATTCTGGCAAGCTGGACACACACCCCAAGACCTCTACCCCAGACCACAATCTAGATCCAAGAAAGGTAAAGCAAGAGTGAATACCCTCCAAACTGATTGCCAGATGCCCCTAAATTTTGCAGGCCAAGAGCTGAATCTGCAACACAGCAACATGGTGCAAGCTGCACTGGCACCTCAGAGGCTTCTCACCCCTCAGGGGAAGAAACTGACACATTCTCCCAAGAAATCCCAAAGTCCATATGGCACTGACCTCTCACTTTGTCCTAAGCATCTATGTATTGATATTTCTGGATACTCCACAGCTGCTGGTGTTTTGAGGTCCTTCCAGCTAGCTGCTGGTCTGGCTGCCCTCAGGCTAAAACTGTGACACACCAAGGCCTGGGCTTACTCCCAGAGCCCTGTTCTGTAGGCTCCCAGAGCTCTGCACTGGCCATTCCTTGCCGGTCTGCAGGGCTGTCCGCAGTGTGAGGTTAGCTGCTCTGTGTCATTTTGTGCGTTCTGGAGCTCCAGAGGTTGTTCATAGTCCCTCTTTTACATAATTTTGAAGTGGTGTGAGCTGGAGCTCTGAGGAAGTGCCGTTTCTACTCCACCATCTTGACTCTACCCCCCTTAAATTTTGTTTTTTATTTCTTTTCCTAGGAGGTGTTAAATATGCCTTCATGATTATTGCTTTCATTATTTTTTCACTGTATTTTTGTCATTGAGAATATGAGCACAAGAACAACCTTTTAAAATTTAAATTAATTATTTGTATCTTTTAAGTAATACAGACCAAAACCCTCCAAATTAAATAAAACTATTTCACTGTCTATTTCAAAAGACAAAGTGAAGGGAAAAAAAAAACTGTGAATTTTGTTAGGTGATTATTATGTGCTGGTCACTGTACTAACATTGGATATGCAAATAAAAGGAAAAAGAAAGACTGTTTTGTTCTCAAAAAGCTTACTTTCTATTGAGAAAATACACTGTAACGTGAGCCATGGTTCTCAACTCTTGCTTGGATCCCCACATAGGAAACTCTCCACTTCTGCTCCAGGTCTCATCTCACAGGGACTACTCCAATCCAAGCTTCTGTTCCACAGCAGGCTCCAGGGTCTCCTGCCTGCGGCTTCTGCTTCTGGGAAAACAATGCTTAACAGGGCAACAACACATACTACCAACCCCACCATCTCAACTGACCTCCCAAATTCAGGGGCTTTGTGAACAGCTCAGTTCACTTTAACAGATCTCAAAAGAGGCTTAAGCTAAGCCTCCTTCTCATGGGCAGGTTTCTGCCCTACAACTATATTTTCTTTTACAACTCAGAAACTCCTGCAGCAAATGTCCACCATCAAACTTCTTCTTTTCACTCTCAGAAGTTTTCTTCCACCTCTCAGAGGTGTTCTATCGGGTCACTCAAGCTACTTCTCCCAGACTCTGTCATTCTTCCTGCACTGGCTCCTTTAATGCATGCTTTTTCAACCTTGGCTTTCTTTATATACAGGTCTACTCAGTATCCAATAAGCTTAATCCCACAGGTACATACCTGATTGGTGAGAGTTCATTTGCATGTTTCTGACTGGCAAAGGAAAAGGAAAGAAAAATGATGGAAAGCATACATATGTATATATATATATATATATATATATATATATATATATACATATATACATGCACATATATAAGATAGCTACCTACTTACACACATATACATACATATGTATATATATTTCATATGAAATGTTCTGTTTAAACTAAAAATGACATGTAAGTACACTGAAAAATATCATTCATATAAATGCACATTTCTGGGAATGACCAGCAATGGAAAAGTATGCATGTATAGATCAAACTCTCAAGACCCATTGGCATTGTTTATACTGTCAACATATTCTTATTTACAGAAATATTTTAAAAAGTAGGTTTTCTGTAACATGGGAATATGTGTTTCATGTTTCATAGAATGATATATAATCCCTATTGAGGAAGTATTCTATAAGTGGTTTAGATAAATCAAAGTGTATTGAATCACAGAGACATTTCAAGTTGAATTTATGTAAGATAATAAGATGAACATCTTGTATTTCCCTTCTAGACTGAAGTACAAATTTTGTTTTTGAAACAACAATAATAGCAGCAGCAACAGCAACAACATCAGAAACAAAACAGAGACTTTCCTGTCTACCAAGTTACACAGTTCCAGACTTATAGGATATGAGACAATCACTCCTTCTCACTGGGGATAAAAAGACATAAGCATTATTACTCTGTAACTCCCCAAATCAGAAAATATGTCTATTTGATGAGAACTTCAGCTGTATGGTATTATAGCATGGACAGATATTGGAAATGTGAGCATGATGGGAGATATGACTAATCTAGAGAATTTCCATTTGAGAGAGAAATGACTAATAATTGATTGGCCTGAATCCAAAGTCACGGTAGGGTTCAAAATGCTAGTGAGTGCCCTCATAAAAATAGAAGCTGTATCAACCAGTTGAATTTAATTATATATGAAGGTGATGATGGAGCTAAACAGCTTATAATTGGAGTCCAATTACTCAGCTGGTCTTCCATAAAATTAATTCATCTGAAAGTTTGCCATTGTCCTATACTCCAGGCCTCCTGCTGGTTTAATTAGTTAACACAGAGAAAACTTGAAACATTAAATTATTTTATCTTTATTGCCAATTATGGGTTAAGGAAAATTGTATATAAAATATTAACATCTGCTTCCTGCATAACTAGGAGAGGCCAGAGTGAAAACATTTTTTTTTCCTTCCTTACAAAGTAAAAAGGCACTGAAGCAAAGGGAAATATATCTTCCTAATACCTGTGATGTGACAAATAAAACACTGCACTCTATTAGATATTTGAATATATTCCTATTGGAAATAATTTTCTCAAGACAATTTGAACTAAGTTTATAATAGTATATTACATTTATGTTAGTTAAGAATTCCTTAAATTGATCACCTCCAAACTATGTAAAAGCGGACGCTGAACAACATCTGGAGCCCCAGCACCCAGAGGAAAACAAAGAGAAGCTAACATCCTGCTGAGGAGAGCGCAGCAGCCCTGCAGGAAGGACCAGCACAGTGATGGCAGCGCAGAGCGCAGTGCTCAGGCAGCTGAACTGAGCTGCTCCTGAGTCCCGGTTTTAGCCCCAGGGCGGCAAGGCCAGCGGCTGGCTGGAGGGACCACAGAACACCAGCAGCTGTGGTGACTCCAGAATTATCAACATAGAAATGCCTAGGAAAAAATGAGAGGTTAGTGCCCTATGGATTTTGGGACCAATAGTTGGGGAAGGCGTTGGCTTCCTCCACTGGCGGCTAGAAGCCAATGAGGAGACACGCCATTTTGCAGTTTTATAGGCAGCTCCAGCTCCTGGCCTGCGAACTGTAGGGAGACCCAGCAATCAGTCTTGGGGGGTAATCGCTCTTGCCTTAACTTAAACTGGATCTGGATTGTGATCTGGGGTAGAGGTCATGGGTAGATTTCCAGCTTGCCAGAAACGGAAGTTATCCCCCCCACACACATTTGGGGCAAAAGTTCCTGTCTGGCACCAGGCCATACTGTGGCAACAAGCCCAAAAGTCAAGTAATTATGTGGCAATATGACAAGGCAAAGGAAACAAATTAAACATAAAAATGCAACCTTAGACTCCTACTTTGGGGGCTAAAAGGATCAAAGCATAGAGCGAGAGGATGGCTGTGAGGTCAGAAGACCTGCTCCAAAAGCCCCAGGGGAAACCATGAGTGGGTTGCAGGCCATATAGAACCTTAAGAAGGACTTCAAAAATCATATAAGAGAAGTGGAAGAAAAATTGGAAAGAGAAATGAGAAGGATGCAAGAAAAGTATGAAATGAGAGTCAACAGCCTGACTGAGGAAAACTAAACCTTGAAAAATAGACTAATTCAAATGGCAAAGGAGGCACAAAAGGGCAATGAGGAGAAGAATGCCTAAAAAGTCGAATTTGCCAGGTGAAAAAGAATCTCAATAGTTCACTGAGGAGACTCATTCCTTCAGAATTAGAATGGAGCAAATGGAAGCTAGTGACTTTATGAGAAATCAAGATGCTGTTAAGCAGATCCAAACAAATGAAAGATTAGAAGGCAATGTGAAATATCTCATGGGAAAAACCACTGACCTGGAAAATAGATCCAGGAGAGACAATTTAAAAATTATTGGACTACCTGAAAGCCATGATCAAAGAAAGAACCTAGAAATCACCCTTCAAGAAATTCTCAAGGAAAATTGCCCTGATGTTTTAGATCCAGAGGGCAAAATAGAGGTTGAAAGAATCCACCAATCACCTGCTGAAAAAGATCCCCAAAAGAAAACTCCCAGGAATATTATAGCCAGGTTCCAGAATCCCCAGATCAAGGAGAAAATACTACAAGCAGACAGGAAGAAACAATTTCAATATTGTGGAAACACAATCAGAATAGCCCAGGACCTGGCAGCTTCTACACTGAGGGATTGAAGGGCATGGAATATGATATTCCAGAGGGCAAAAGAGCTGGGACTGAACCCAAAGGTCAACTACTCAGCAAAACTGAGTATTTTGTTTCAGGGAAAATCAGGTCATTCAGAGGAATACAGGACACTCAAGCATTGTTTTGTTTTAAACAAATACTTTATTAATTTCTGTTTTACATGATTCATTTCTGCCAGATTTTGAGTTATAATCATTCCCCCATTATTTACCCAACCTCCCAGAATAGCAGTCCCACAAGATATTGCTTCCTCCAATCTGCTCTCTCCCATACCTTCTCCAATACCCCCTTCGACTTTTCCATTAGAGGAAGGCAAATCTTTGTATCCCAATGCCTGCACATCTTATCTCCCAATTATAAGCAAAAGAGTATTAATAATAGTACATATATATATATATATACATATATATGTATATATGATATATATATATATATATATATATATATATATATATATATATATATATATATATGAAATATTTAATGTTAAGACCTCGAATTTCAGATCCATTTCCTTCCTCCTTTGTCACCCATTCCCTCAGGGGAGATAAGTAATTCAGTATGTTGTACATGTCTAGCTATGCAAAGCATTATCATAGTAGATATATTGTACAAGGCTGTTTATAATTCGCTCCCACTCATCCCACTCCCAACCTGGTCCATTCCTACATGATCCTCTCGCTCTTCTATAGCGGGTAATTCCAACCACCCCCCCGCCCAAGAATGCCCTCCCATTCATCATCCCTCCTCTCATTCCCCTTCCCCCATTCTGCTGCAGGTAGAGATATACCATTTAATATTTACATCATTCTCTCCCTGATCCAAATTCAATGAGAACTTGGTTTTGCCTTTTTTGCCTTCCTGTTCTCCCCCTCCCTCACAACCACTTCCCCTTGCTTCTTCTACATGAGATAGTTTACCCTACCCTGTCTCTCCCCATCTCCTCTGGCCCCTTTCCTCTCTCACCTCATAATTTCATCTCTTTAGTATTCTCCCTTCCCAACAAATTCAACCTATACCCTCTATCCATATATAACTGTAACCATATACACACACATTCACATATGTATTCATATGACCACACACCCTTCTTCCATTATTTTCATAGTGAGAAAGATATCATCAGTCATAGTTTTTGCTTTTCCATATAGGAATGCAAATAATTCAACTTTGATAAGTTCCTTTTGATTTCTTTTCTCTGATTACCTTCGCAGGCATCTCTTGCTTCTTGTGTCTGGATGTCAAATTTTCTATTCAATTCTGGTTTTTTCCTCAAGAATGCTTGAAAGTCCTCTATTCCACTGAATGACCATATTTTCCCCTGAAACAAAATACTCAGTTTTGTTGGGTAGGTGACCCTTGGGTTCATTCCCAGCTCTTTTGCCCTCTGGAATTTCATATTCCATGCCCTTCAATCCCTCTGTAGAATCTGCCAGGTCCAGTACTATTCTGATTGTGTTTCCACAATAGTGGAATTGTATCTTCCTGGCTGCTTGTAGTATTTTCTCCTTTATCTGCGGATTCAGGAACCTGGCTATAATATTCCCGGTAATTTTCTTTTTGGGATCTTTTCCAGGAGGTGATTGGTAGATTCTTTCAACCTCTATTTTGCCCTCTGGTTCTAAAACATCAGGGCAATTTTCCTTGAGAATTTCTTGAAGGGTGATTTGTAGGTTCTTTCTTTGATCATTGCTTTCAGGTAGTCCAATAATTTTTAAATTGTCTTTCCTGGATCTATTTTCCAGTTCAGTGATTTTTCCCATGAGCTATTTCACATTGCCTTCTAATCTTTCATTTGCTTGGATCTGCTTAACAGCATCTTGATTTCTCATCAAGTCATTAGCTTCCATTTGCTCCATTCTAACTCTGAAGGAATGAATCTCCTTAGTGAACTTTTGAGGTTCTTTTTCCATCTGGCAAATTTGACTTTTTAAGGCATTCTTCTCATTGCCCTTTTGGGCCTCCTTTGCCATTTGAGTTAGTCTTTTTTTAAGGTGTTGTTTTCCTCAGTGAGGCTGTTGACCGTCATTTCATACTTTTCCTGCATCCTTCTCATTTCTCTTTCCAATTTTTCCTCCACTTCTCTTATATGATTTTTAAAGTCCTTCTTCAGGTCCTCTATGGCCTGCAAGCCCTCATGTTTTCCCCTGGGGCTTTTGGAGCAGGACTTCTGACCTCACAGTACTTTTCCTGCTCTATGCCCCCAAAATAGGAGTCTAGGGTTGCATTTTTCTGTTTCCTTTGCCTTGTTATGTTGCCACTTAATTACTTGACTTTTGGGCTTGTTGCCACTCTATGGCTTTAAGGCCAGATAGAGGAATTTTCGTCCCGAAGGTGTGGGGGGCAACTTCCGTTTCTGGCAAGCTGTTAACCCACCCACGACTTCCACCCTAGATCACAATCCAGATCCAGGGAGGTTAAAGCAAGAGCGATTACTCCCCAAGACTGATTGCTGGATCTCCCTACAGTTCACAGGCCAGGAGCTGGAGATGCCTTTGAAAACTACAAAATGGCATGTCTCCTCAGAGGCTTCTAGCCCCCAGGAGAGGGAGCCAACGCCTTCCCCAAATACTGTTCCCAAAGTCCGTAGAGCACTAACCTCTCACTTTGTCCTAGGCATGTCTATGTTGATAATTCTGGAGTCACCACAGCTGCTGGTGTTCTGGGGTCTCTCCAGCTGGCTGCTGACCCTGACACCCTGGGGCTAAAACCTCAGCTCACAGGGACCTGGGCTCGGCTCCGCTCAGCTGCCTGCTCACAGGGTGCTGCCAGCTCCCTGACTGCTGTGTTGTTCCTTCCTGCAGGGCTTTTGGGATGTCCTCAGTGAGAGGTTAGCTTCTCTGTGTCGTTCTGCAGGTGCTGGGGCTCCAGAAATTTTACCTTGTCCCCTTTTACATAGTTTGGGGGCAATCTGGGGGCAGAGTAGCTTAGATGAGCTGTTTCTACTCAGCCATCTTGTCTCTGCCCCCCTTTCAAGCATACTTGAGGAAAAAAAACAGAGTTGAATAGAAAATTTGCCATCCAGATGCAAGAAGCAAGAGATGCCTGAGAAGGTAATCAGGGAAAAGAAATCAAACAGAACTTATCAAAGTTGAACTATTTACATTCCTATATGGAAAAACAATAACAGTGACTGATGAAATCCTTCTCAGTATGAAAATAATTGAAGAAGAGTGTATGGTCATATGAATACATATGTGAATGTGTGTATATATGTTTACAGTTATACATGGATATAGAGTACACGTTGAATTTGTTGGGAAGGGATAATACTTAAAGGATGAAATTGTGAGGTGAGTGAGGAAAGTCGAAAGAGGAGATGGGGAGAGACAGGGTAGGGCAAACTATCTTATGTAGAAGAAGCAAGGGGTAGTGTTTGCAAGGGGGCGGGAAGAATAGGAAGGCAAAAAGGCAAAACCACATTCTCATTGAATTTGGTTCTGGGAGAGAATGACATACATACTAAATGGGATATCTCAACCTACAGCAGAATAGGGGGAAGGCAGATGAAAGGAGGGATGATGGATGGGATGGCATCCTTTTTGGGAGGGGAAGTTGGAAGTACCCTTTATAGAAGAGGGACAGGACCGAGTAGGGAATGGACCAGGTGAGGGGTGGGATGAGTGGGAGGGAATTATAGGCTGCCTTATACAATACATCTATTATGGTAATGTTTAGCATAGCTAGACATGTAAAACATGTACTGATTTACTTATCTTCCCAGAGGGAATAGGTGACAAGAGAGGAAGGAAATGGATCTGAAATTCAAGATTTTAAGATTAAATGTTTCAAATATATAAAAATGCTCTTATTAATACTGGTTTGCTTGTAATTGGGAGATAAGATGTGCAGGCATTTGGACACAAAGTTACACCCTCCTCTAATGGTAGAGTCGAAGGGGGCATGGGAGAAGATATGAGAGAGAGCAGATTGGAGGAAGCAATATCTTGTGGGACTGCTATTCTGGGAGGGTGGGTAGGGGAAAAACAGGGAGGGGTGGATATAATTGTAACTCAAATCTGGCAGAAATGAATGATGTAAAACAAAAGTTAATAAAGCCTTTGTTTAATAGAAGAAAAAAGAATTCCTTAAATTGGAAATGGTAGGAATGTATGAAAAAAATTCCATAGAATGTATTTTCACTCACATTACCTGTTTAGAATTTGTTTCTGTTTAATTCATCTTTTTAAAAGATCTTTTTTCTTTCAAATAATCTGGTTTCTACTAAACAATCTTTAGCGCAATTAAACAAATATTTAGATATATTATTTCATGGCAATTACAGATAACTTCATCATATTGAATATCTTTGGTCTAATATGCTCACCTCTACTCAAATACATTTATTCACTAGCTTTCATTTATTATTTATCTATATGCATTTATGTACATATATCTATATACATACTTATTTCTGATATAGGTATATTATTAAGTATACTATTAAGTATAATATAAAACAAATCAAATATAAATTTGTGAGACTATTATAATGCTGAAATACAGTTTGGAAAAATAGATTAATATTAAATATCTCTGCTCTCACTATTTTATTAATCACATATTCTGATCAAAACACTTAATATGCTTCATTATACATAAAATCTTAGTATTATGTCAAATTATCTTATAGAATGTTGAATATATGATTCTGAGCTCAATACATTTGAGTTCTTCACTTTAACAGCTGTTATGGCTATAATTTATTGTAGACTTTACCACAATGATGCATAAATATAAGGTTACCATAAGCTAGGCTTAATAATCAAGATAATATAAACATTTTTCAATCTCATCCATCAACTATTTCAAACAAAAAGCGTTTTTTGTTTTGCTGAAATTTATTTTTTTTCTTTTTATTTTTTTAAACAAATGCTTTATTAACTTCTGTTTTACATCATTCATTTCCGCCAGATTTTGAGTTACAATCATTTTCCCCCCATTATTCCCCTACCCAACCTCCCAGAACAGTAATCCCACAAGATATCACTTCCTCCAATCTGCTCTCTCCCATACCTTCTCCCATACCCCCATCGACTTTTCCATTAGAGGAAGGTAAGTCTTTGCATCCCAATACCTGCACATCTTATCTCCCTATTACAAGCAAAAGAGTATTAATAATAGTATATATATATATATATATATATATATATATATATATATATATTTGAAACATTTAATGTTACGACCTCGAATTTCAGATCCATTTCCTTCCTCCCTTGTCACCTATTCCCTCTTGGGAGATAAGTAATTCAGTATATGTTGTACATGTCTAGCTATGCAAAACATTATCATAGTAGATATATTGTACAAGGCTGCTTATAATTCCCTCCCACTCATCCCACCCCCCACCTGGTCCATTCCCTACATGATCCTGTCCCTCTTTTATAGTGGGTACTTCCAACCTCCCCTCACCCCAAGGATGCCCTTCCATCCATCATCCCTCCTCCCATCCCCCTTCCCCCTATCCTGCTGCAGGTTGAGATATCCCAATTACTATGTATGTCATTTTCTCCCTGAACCAAATTCAGTTTGAATGTGGTTTTGCCTTTTTAGCCTTCCTTATTCTCCCCCTCTTTTGCAACCACTTCCCCTTGCTTCTTCTGCATGGGATAGTTTACCCTACCCTGTCTCTCCGCATCTCCTCTTGCCACTTTCCTCTCTCACCTCATAATTTCATCCCTTGAGTGTTCTCCCTTCCCAACAAATTCAACTTATGCCCTCTATCCATATAACTGTAACCATATACACACACATTCACATATGTATTTATATGACCACACCCCCTTCTTCCATTATTTTCATAGTGAGAAAGATATCATCAGTCACAGTTATTGCTTTTCCATATAGGAATGTAAATAGTTCAACTTTGATAAGTTACTTTTGATTTCTTTTCCCTGATTACCTTCCACCCTAGATCAAAATCCAGATCCAGGGAGGTTAAAGCAAGAGCAATTACCCCCCAAGACTGATCGCTGGATCTCCCTACAAATTTGCAGCCTGGGAGCGGGAGCTGCCTCTGAAAACTACAAAATGGCGTTTGTCCTCAGCGGCTTCTAGCCCCCAGGGGAAGGAGCCGGCGCATTCCCTAATACCAGTCCCAAAGTCCATAGGACACTAACCTCTTACTTTGTCCCAGGCCAGTCTATGTTGATAATTCTGGAGTTGCCACAGCTCCTGGTGTTCTGGGGTTCCTCCAGCTGGCTGCTGGCTCTGCCGCCCTGGGGCTAAAACTTCGGCTCAGGCGGACCTGGGCTCAGCTCGGCTCCTTCGCTCCTGCGCGCTGCACGCTGCCAGGTCCCAGACCACTTCACTGGTCCTTCCTGCAGGGCTGTTGGGCTGTCCTCAGCGGGAGTTTAGCTTCTTTGTGTCGTTCTGTGGGTGCTGGGGCTCCAGAAGTTGTTCAGAGTCCCCTTTTACATCGTTTGGGGGGAATGTGGGGGCAGAGTGGCTTGGATGAGCTGTTTCTACTCTGCCATCTTGTCTCCGCCCCCGTTTTGCTGAAATTTAAAAGATTTCATTTCTATATTCTATGATACTAATCAAATTTTCTTATAAAATAATTGGAATTTCTTGCATTTTAAGCTACTTAACAAATGGGACAAATCCATTTGAACAAGCAAAAAAACTCTATTTCTTAGTTGTTAATTCCTAAGTTACATCAGTGCTTTCATGGTTGCTGTATCATTTTCAGTAATCCAGGGAGGACTGAGTAAGCATGATAAAAGATAGTATGGTTAAAGTGTCTAATATTACAGAGAGGTAAAACAGGATGAGTAGTGAGAAAATAAGGGAAAGAGTAGATGAAATAAATAAGGATTTACATAACACATTATATGTTAGCGCCTGTGCAAAGTATTTTACTTGCTTTATTATATCATTTGGTCCTCACAGAAACCTTTTAAGGGAGGTGCTGTTATACCAATTTCATATTGGAAGAAGCTGATTAAAACATGGGTTAATTGGTTTGCCCAGGGCAACACAGCTAGTAAGTGTTGGACGGCAAATTTGAACTCCAGTGTTCTTGATTCATACTCAGCATCCTATCTATTGAACCAATTGCTAACTTAAAAAGACCTTTAGGTTTGGTCTTTAGGAAATAGCCAGTGACTTTGAAGAGCATAGTTTTCAGTTCCGTGAAATCTCAGAAATAAAAATGTTATGGATCAGAGTGACTAGGACAATGGTTGGGTACTTCATGGAAATTGAAGTGTTAGAGGAAAATCAAATACAAATATTATATTCTGCAATGTAAATTTAAACCCATCCAGGATTCTTCATGATGAGCTACTGACTTTCTTAAAAAAAATAAAAGAAAAAAGCAAAGTAGGATATGGAGGGAAGGTAGAGACAGAGAGATAAGGCAGAGGGCTTACAAAATGACCATTGCTCAGACATAGAAGCCCTTTACTGAGGTGCCTTCGGTAGCTCTGAGGTGTGTGTGTAGCCTGAGGAAAATGTGCTTCAGTGGGGTGGGGATTCTCCCTGTACATGTTGATAGAGCCTGACTTTTAGTTATAATTGCTCTGATAGGCACAGCTTCTAGAAGCCAGGAGAGGAAAAGGATGAATTCAGAGAGTGTTAGGTTAATGTTTAACAGAATTGTGTGGTTGTGTTGAAGACTAAATTATGATTGAATATTATAATAATCACAAGGTCTTGCTGTTGGATTGTTTTATCATATGACAGGCCACAGGAGATCATTGATTTAGTAAATGGTGGAATACATCCACTGTTTCCTGGGTAGTTATCAACTTAATTAACCCAATTACATTTTGTGACAATCAGAATGGATGAAAAAAAATCATAAATGTATATTTTACCAGTCTGGTATAATGACTGTTTAGAAAAGAAATACCATTATTTTTGAAGTAACTCTTCTTGTAATGTACCATTGTGCATGTAATGTAAGATAAATTGTTATTACATTTTTAATATCTCTTCCAAAAATAGTTTGAATTCTGATTATTACTAATTTTTGCCTTAAATATTTGACCCAAATCTGATCCATAAATTGCAATGCAATATTTTAACTCCCCCAAATGCAAAACAAATTGCTAAGGTATTTAATTTTTAAAATTAAGTTAGCATTAGCTAAGTTAAAAATGTAGGCACCTACATATATTTACATCTTTCACTCAGTAGACTCTAACAACTCCATTCCCATCAATTTATGGAGTTTTGCTTAATGCAAGATCATGATTTCTTATAGGTCATATATTTTGTACAAGTTGTTAATGTAAACCATAAATAATATTGTTAAGATATCCATTCAAATATGCTTTGTCCATATGTCTCTATAAGAATCAAAAAGTCTTTTAATATGCATTAACTTGGTAATTACCTTTAGCATTATAAATCTTAAAGAGTTTCCTCTAAGTGATGAAAACATGTTTAAATAATTTTTATTAAGTCAAAGGTAGAACAAGTATTTATCTATAATTTAAAATATATGATAAATACTTCTATTGTAACATTGGGCATGTAATATAAGATGAATTGTTATTACATTTTTTTTAATATCGCTTCCAAAATAGTACTAAAGAAAACAATTACCTTTAAAACTTTTTTTGCAATCCCAAATGTCAGGATAAATCTCCTTTTTTCCAGCAAAATTTAAGTCAAATCTTTTATGTGTGAATGAAATGTCCTTTAACAGTACCTCCATAGAGAAAAATCTTGATAGCGTATTTTACTTCCGAAATATTTCACAGAAATTTTAGGAAGCAAAAGTCCTAATAGAAGACTCATTTACAAAAGACTACCATTTTATTCTTGCATAGAAATAAAAATATCTCATTTATCTTATGAGAATATATTAATATGCATTGAAATATTTATGCCCTACTATAATTATTCTTCATTATTCTCACATATTAATACAGTTTCACTCATATGAAGCCCACTAGGTGGCGCAACTGTTAAGAGTCATGGACTTGGAATCAAGAAACCCGAATTCTAATCTTACCTCTAACAATTACTAGATTGATGACCCTGGTCAAAGCATTCATCCTTTATCAGCCACAGTTCCCTCATTTGTAAAAGGAGAATAAAATTATTTTCTACCACACAGCGCTGTTGTGAGGATCAAATGAGAAAGCATGATTGGCTCATTGCATACCTAAAAACATTCTATAAAAATGATTAATAATTATTGCTATTATTAATATTATGTTATTAGTTCTATATCTATAATTCAGAAGACAGATACACATAGATTTGTTCACAAAAATCTATTTTTTTAACAATACGAACTTAAAATTGTCCACACTGATCTTATATTTCACAAAAGTTATTTCATGGTTAGGTATTTTAATAATAATGAAATGATGATTATATAACACTTTTAGGATTTTATTAACGCATTTTTCCATCATGTCCGAAACTTTGTGACCTCATTAAGATTTTCTTTGCAAAGATACTGTAGTGGTTTGCCATAATCTTTTCCAGCTCAATTTATAGATGAGGAAACTGAGGCAAACAAGGCAAAGTGACTTACCCAAGGTCACATAGCTGGTAAGTATCTGAAGCCAGATGTGATCTTAGAAAGACGAATCTTTCTTACTTCACACCCAGCACTCTATCCACTACACTATCTTTCTACCTTTACTTAAAGATCACATAGCACTTCATAAATATTATCCCATTTAATTCTCTCAGAACAACTGGGGAGTAAGTGCTATTATTATCTCATGCTACATTAAAGATAACTGAGAGAGAAAAGTTAAGTGACTTGCCCAGGTTCATGTAGCTAATGAGTGTCAGAAGCAGAATTTGAAGTTATTTTCCTGAGCCCAGGTCTAATGATTTATCTTCTGTACTACCTAATTAGTGGAAGTGTGGTTGTATAGCTTGTACTTCATTCTTGAAGGGAACCATGACATAAGGAATTTGATGCCATGACTTGAAAGAGAATTGGATTACAGTAAATGAGGGCTGTGCAAAGTGAGAATGCTCACTTTCACCTCCAGAGTCATCTGTGTCCAGTGGCCAGATATAGGTCAGGACAATATGAGATGGCCAAGGATGCAGTGGGAGACATTGTCCTTTTTTCAGCTAAGGTCTTTCAGAGTTTTCACTATGACTGAAACAACTCCCATGAGTGCTAAGGACTATTTAAGAAGTGAGTCGGGGCGGCTAGGTGGCTCGGTGAATAGACCGCTGGCCCTGGAATCAGAAGGACCTGAGTTCAGAGACGGCCTCTGACACTTAATCCGCACAAACAAAAACCTAGCCGTGTAACCTTGGGCAAGTTACTTAACCCCAATTGCCTTAAAGGGGCGGCTAGGTGGCGCAGTGAGTAAGAGCGCCGGGCCCGGAGTTTGTATGACCTGAGATCAGATCCGGCCTCAGAAAATGAGCACCCACGCATAAATCAAATGACTAGCTGTGTAACCTTGAGCAAGTTACTTAACCCCAATTGCTTTAAAAAAAAAAGTGAGTCAAGGGATTCACTTTAATAAAAAAAAAAAAAAACAATCAAACTGGGAGTGCTGATGATAGTTTCTGGTCAAAAGAGAAATAATTATTATTTACATTCACTATGAGCCAGGGGATCCAAAAAGTAACCATGAAGTGGTGCTTTGGGAGGGACATATTGTTGTCCAATCAATGGGAATCAGAATGAGTGGGATTTAAGGTGTGGTCTTTAAGAAAGAAAACTAGCCAGTAAACCTCAAGATATCAAGGGACCTCACTTTTAGACCTAATGGAGTATGTCTATAACACTTTACAAAAGGGTGGCTGAGATTCATTTATTATTTAAGTTGAGGAGTTCTCAGATATAATGGGTTAAACCAACTGGTCTACACACTGAAGCCACCATCAATATTTTGAACTTATGGAAATGGGAAGTGGGGTACATCAGGTTGCCTAAAGAAGGATGAGGTTTCCCAAGGCTGAATGAAGAACAAGTAATAACTCAAAACAGTAGTGAGATTGGGTCCATAAGTAGCCCCTTTATTTCCAGTTCTAGTGAGATAGGGCAATTTAGTCTAATATATATTATTTAATTCATTAAATATTTCCAAATTACATTTATACACACACACACACACACACACACACACACACACACACACGTAATTTTGAGTTCTAAAATCTCTCCCTCCTTGAGGGTGATTTGAGAAGGCAAGGAATAGGATATTGAAAGGTAATCTAGTCTTAATAAAAGAAATGTAACTGTTAATAATTTATGGTTACAGAAAAATATATAAAATTTTATTTCTAACGAAAAAGACTATAGAGAATATTTCAAATAATTTTCGAATTTTCCTTGGGTTTATGCTATCAACTGTGTCATTTTTTATTGTTTAAATTATTCCATATTATAAATGATGACTGATAATGGTAAGGGACATAAATTGGGATGTAAAAGCAAAATATCTGAATAAATGTTTTATAGATATATACACATGCATATACGTATGTATATTAATTAAAACATATTTTGCTTTTACATTTATATACACCTATATACACTTGCACATATATACACACATAGGTGTATATACACATAACACATTGAAAAGATTAGAATAGGGGGGGCAGAGCCAAGATGGTGGAGTAGAAACAGCATTTCCAATGTGCTCTGCCCCACACAAATTTAAAACAATGTGAAAGGGTGCTCCGAACAACTTCTGGAGCCACAGCACCCACAGAACGGCACAGAGAAGCTAACCTCCTGCTGAGGACAGCCCAGCAGCCCTGCAGGGAGCGGCCAGCACAGCACTCTGAGAGCAGGCAGCACAGCACACTGGGAACTGACAGCGCAGCCCGCAGAGCCCAGGTACATGGTTTTTGCCCCAGGGAGGCCGGGACTTCAGCTGGCTGGTGGAACCCCAGAACACTAGCAATTGTGGTGATTCTAGAATTATCAGCATAGATATGCCTATGACAAAGTGAGAGGTTAGTGCCCTATGGACTTTGGGACCAGTATTTGGGGAACACTTGGCTTTCTCCCCTGGGGGCAAAAAGCTGATGAAGAAACAGCTGCACAGAAGCCATTTTGCAGTGTCAGCAGTGGCTCTAGCTCCTGGTCTGCAAACTGTAGGGAGATCCAGCAATCAGTCTGGGGGTTAATCACTTTTGCTTTAAACTGACTGGATCTGGATTGTGGTCTGGGGGGGGAAGTTTGGGGTGCGTATCCAACTTGCCAGAGTGGGTGGAGGCTTTACAGAGGCCACCCAACTGGCTGAAGTTGTGAAGACCCCACGTTTGGGCAAAAGCTCCCCTGTCTGGTGGCAGTGTCCTACTGTGGCAACAAACCCAAAAATCAAGTATTTAAGTGGCAATATGCCTAGGCAAATGAAACAAAATAAACAGAAAAGTTCAACATTGGACTCCTATTTTAGGGCCAAAGAGGCTCAAAGCATGGAGGAGGACTGTGAGGTCAGAACTCGTTCACCAAAAGCCCCAGATGAAAATACAAGCTGGCTACAGGCCATAGAGGAACTTAAGAAGCAGATAAGAGAAGTGGGGGAAAATTTGGGAAGAGAAATGAAAAAGATGCAAGAAAAGTATGAAATGACAGTCAACAGCCTGACTGAGGAAAAAACACCTTAAAAAATAGACTAACTCAAATGGCAAAAGAGGCTCAGAAAGGCAATGAGGAGAAGAATGCCTTAAAAAGTTGAATTTGCCAGATGGAAACAGAATCTCAAAAGCTCACAGAGGAGATTCATTCCTTCAGAGTTAGACTGGAGCAAATGGAAGCTAGTGACTTTATGAGAAATCAAGATACTATTAAACAGATCCAAACAAATGAAATAATAGAAGGCAATGTGAAATATCTCATGGGAAAAACCACTGACCTGGAAAATAGATCCAGGAGAGATAATTTAAAAATTATTGGAGTACCTGAAAGCCATGATCAAAGAAAGAACCTAGAAATCATCCTTAAAGAAATTCTCAAGGAAAGTTGTCCTGATGTTTTAGACCCAGAGGGCAAAATAGAGGTTGAAAGAATCCACAGAACACCTGCTGAAAAAGATCCCCAAAAGAAAACTCCCAGGAATATTATAGCCAGGTTCCAGAATCCCCTGATCAAGGAGAAAATACTACAAGCAGCCAGGAAGAAACAATTTCAATATTGTGGAAACACAATCAGAATAGCACAGGACCTGGCAGCTTCTACATTGTGGGATAGAAGGGCATGGAATATGATATTCCAGAGGGCAAAAGAGCTGGGAATGAACCCAAGGGTCACCTACCCAGCAAAACTGAGTATCTTGTTTCAGGGGAAAATATGGTCATTCAGTGGAATAGAGGACTTTCAAGCATTCTTGATGAAAAACCAGAGTTGAATAGAAAATTTGACATTCAGACACAAGAAGCAAGAGATGATTGAGAAGGTAATCAAGGAAAAGAAATCAAAAGGAACTTATCAAAGTTGGACTATTTACAGTCCTACATGGAAAAACAATAACTGTGTTTGATGAAACCTTTCTCATTATGAAAATAATTGAAGAAGGATACATGGCATATGTTCACAGGTATACATGGATAGAGGGCACAGGTTGAATTTGATGGGAAGGGATGATTATTGTTTTTTTTTTTTTTTTTTTGGATGGCAATTGGTGTTGGGTGACTTGCCCAGGTTCATGTGGCTGGGTTTTTGTTTGTGTGTTGAGTGTCTGGGGCCGGATCCTAGCTCGGGTCCTTCTGGCTCCGGGGCTGGCTCTCTGCTTGCTGCGCCACCTAGTCGCCCTAAGGAAGGGATGATTCTTAAGGGGTGAAGTCAAGAGGTGAGAGAGGAAAGTGGTAAGAGGAGATGGAGAGAGACAGGGTAGGGCAAACTATCTCATGTAGAAGAGGCAAGGGGAAGTAGTTGCAGGGGAGGGGAAGAACAGGAAGGCTAAATGGCAAAAGCATATTCTCATTGAAGTTGGCTCAAGGAGAGAATCACATACATACTAAATGGAATATCTTACCCTCACTCACTCTCCTGAGTAGGGGAAAGGGGGATGAGAGGGGGGGTGATGGAGGGGAGGGCATTCTGGGGAGAGGGGAGGTTAGAAGTACCCACTATCAATGAGGGACAGGATCAAAGTAGGGAATGGACCAGGTGGGAGGTGAGACAGGTGGGAGGGAAATATAAGCAGTCTTTTACAATATATCTACTATGGTAATGTTTTGCATAGATATACATGTACAACACATATTGAATTGCTTATCTTCTCAGAGGGAGTGGGTGACAAGGGAGAAGGGGAATGGATCTGAAAATCGAAGTTTTAAAATTAAATGTTTCGTAAGATGTCCAGGCAGTGGGGCTCAGAGATTCACCTTGCCCTAATGGCAAAGTTGAAGGGGGTGTGGGACAAGCTATGGGAGCGAGCAGATTGGATGAAGGGATATCTAGTGGGACTGCTATTCTGGGGTGGTGGGTAGGGAAAAATGGGGGGTAAATGTAACTCATAATCCAATGGAAATGAATGATGTAAACCAGAAGTTAATAAAGCATTTGTTTAATTAAAAAAAAAAAGAATAGCATTATATCATGACAGAGGGGAATAAAAAAGAAAAGATTAGAATAAGCATAAGAAAATGGCTGTGCTTAGATTTGCTCCAAATTTTTTCTTTGGGGAAAAAGAGGCTGTTAACATCCTGTTGTCCTAGTAGAATACTAAACTCACATTGATGAATATGATTCAGTTGTGTGTAGTTCTCCTTGTCTCTCTTATTTTAATGACTTTAGTGAAATCTGCACAATATGCAATTGCTCAGCATTATTAACATAGAAAAATATATTGAAGCACTCCCTATTGAATGAAATGGCAGGATATCAGACTTTAAAATGCCAGTGAACACTATTGGGAGGAAATGGAAGTGCTAATGCAGACTCTTTTGTTAATGCTTAGAGTGCTCTCCTCCAAAAGGAGTAAACACACTCTATGCAAAAATGGGAGTTTTTCTCACTTTAAACAAATGAAATGTTTGGGGAAAATGGTATGCCATACCAAGAAGATGTAACACTGGTGTCTAGGAGACTTCTCCATCTTGATTTCCTTAAGAGCAATGCTTGAAGCAAAATTTAAATGGGTATAATTATTAATTTAAATCAGACAAAACTATAAGATTTGGGGTTTTTTATGTCAGTTTTCCCCCCACAGAGGCATTGAAATAATTGGTGGAAAATGAAACATTTACTTAGGATCATCCAGAAACTTTTTCTTTGTAGCACAAATTTACCAGGAAATAAGCTTACCCATAGTTAGGATCATAAAAGCCCGAGTAGAAAAACTGAATCTCTTTTTTTGTTTGTGAAGCATTTTACATTTTTCAGGATCCCTGATTTCGGAAAACAATCTTCCTCTCTGCTGCTCCAAAAGTCTTTATATGTTGTTGAATGCCCCTTGCAAAAGAGGGGATATAAAGCAGTGAATATCTCTAATACACAGATGACACACATTCTCTCACATACATATGGGAGGATGCTAGATGAATAAGGTCTTTTTCTTATATGGAATTAGAGTTTATTGATAACTCATCAGGAAATTACATTGTAGAGAGTTGAATTTAAGGGAGCTGGACCAATAACAAAATCACCAGATCTCTAGAGATTCCTTTGAGGGATCCAGAAGTTCCCTGGCAGTTCTTTAAAAAAATATATTTGTTTGGAGGAGAGAGGGCAGGGCAATTAGGATTAAGTGACTTGCCCAACGTCAGATGGCTAGTAAACATTAAGTGTCTGAGGTCAAATTTGAACTCAGGTCCTCCTGACTCCAAGGCTGGTGCTCTATTCAGTGCACCACCTAGCCACCCCATTGCTGCCGGTTCTTTATGTTAAGTAAAAAACAAACAAACAAACAAAACGAAAATTTATTTAATGCCTACTATGTTCCAGGTGCTGTGGTAAGTTCTAAAGAACTTCCTCGAGCTCTGAGTGTCTGCTTAAGTTCCTATAGCAAATTTGTATTGAGTTAAACTTGAACCCAGATTTCTGGAAACTGAGGCCAGCTGTCTCTATCGTGCTACATTGATTCTCATAGCCATCAAAGGGAAGCGATGTATCTTTTCCTAGCTACCCACTTTCCCCTAATTCTAGCTAGTACTGCTCCACTGGCAATATGAATGAAATTAAGGGTTAAAATATCCAAGTCAGCTGGGAATCCCGGGGGACCCCAGCAGTGGACAAGAAGGAAATTCTTGATACATATATTCTTATAACTCTATGGAGGGTGAATATTAAACTCAGACTTATTCCCAATCATTCCCGAAGAATTGTTGAGCTATTAGTTCAGCTTCACTACTGGTTGTATGACGGTTAAGATTCAAAAGGCTTCAGAGAGAGTGTGATTAAAGTGTGGTTTTGTTCTGTTTCCCCTAGTTTTTTCCCTCTCTAACTGAGCCCTGAATTGGCCTGTATTCCCTAACTTGAATACACATGCATTTCACTCTTAAACTAAGAAACATGAACTAAACATGATGAGAGTTCCTCTGTCCACATGGGGACCAGATGGAGACAGTGTCTTTCTTCCTTCTTTCCCTCACAAAAGTCCCTGAGGATACCCCATGATCATTTTCCAGGAGGACATTGAGGCTAAATGTGAATTATTCTGAAAATGTGAGAGGAATTTATTCGCCATATGGTATATGTTTACATATTATTTGTTCTTTTTAAAATTACATATAATAGGAAACATTTTAGTTACCACAATAGGGTATTCCAGGGGAATAGATAGAGAAGAAAGATGATAAATACAGTGATAATCCAATAGAGAAAAATCTGTCCCTTGTACTTTCAGTAACACAAAAGTATAAACTTTATAGCTCTGTGAAACTATAAGTTTTTACTTATCAGTTATAAATTTCAATTCTGGGTGTTGTGACCATGCATGTTGTTCTAATCAAGAGCTATATCACTTCACCAAGGAATGAACAGATAAGTAATGGAAAATTGGACTATATATATATATATATATATATATATATATATATATATATATATATATTTTTATCGGGGGGTTGGCCCATTTAATCGACAGCATTTTGATAACATCAGCCAGATTTAACAACAGCCAGGCTCCTTCCTCATCACAAACCCTTGGGTTTGGCCTCATTTGGGTTTCTTAAATGTTACAAACTCACAACCCGCATCTCACAAAGCATAGAGCCACAGAGAGGGAAGGAAATCGGACTGCTGGAGTTTAGGCCATTTTCTTTCAGGGCTGGTGGGGATCGGGGAGGGGGGGAGAAATGGGAAACAGGGGAGGAGGGGGCAACAGGAAGGGAAGAGGTTGAATGGGGGGGGGTTCCAAGGCATTGTTCTGGGGATAGGGAGTGTGATTAAAATGAACTCAATAAAATAAGACCTACAAAAGGGGAAGGGAGGGATCAGGAGTGTGCACCACTCACTAACTTTCTGTTTTAAACCTGAAGAGAAACTCAAGATTTGGGATAGATCTGGGCAAGAAAAGAACACACCATCCTTTAAGGTAGATTGAAGCAGTGATTTTTAAAACAAAGAAATCAGAACTAGAACATCTTAAATTTTTAATCCTTTCTTTACAGGTTTACCTAGACCACTTTTGATTAAGAAAACTGTAGAAAGTTAGTAACTGCCACAAGTTAACGCCAAGAGGTGGCCCCTGTCAATTTCCCAAAGAGTCCTGGTTGCGGGGGTTGGAAATGCGATGCTCCGGGGCTCCGCTCGCCCGGCTCGCAATCAGTCACGGAAGATTTAGTCCACGGGCCGCTTTTCCCCATATTTCTTTGTAAACTCCTCAGCGTTCTTACAGAATTTTTTACGGTCCTTAGAGTACTCCTCCGCTAGGTCAGCCCGAAGGGGGTGCTCAGGATGGGGGTCGTTCACCAGTGCTATGAGGGACTGGATAACTTGGTCAGTTTTGGTTGCTGGTTTCCAGTTCTCAGCACTAATTACTGGCAGACAGACCTGCCCTTTCTCATCAATGTTAGGGTGGTAAATCTATGTTTTAAAAGTGATCTTAGGTGGTTTGAATGGATACTCTGCTGGGAAGTTGATTTTGATTCTGAAGGCTCCCTTGTCATATGGAGGGTTGTCAGGAACGATGAGTCCTTGCCAAGTCAATAAATTAGCTTCATCAACCTGGATGTTACGGAAGTTTTTCATCCCACACTTGCGGATTTCTTCCAGCTCCTTCATCAGCCTCCTGCTGGCCGCCATCTTGGGTCTGTGGACTATATTTTCAAATCCCTCTGAACATTGATCATAAAAGAGATCTCATTGTGCATTGTTTTGTGAAATGAGTTTTCTTTGAATTCTTGCATTATATCATATAAATAGCAAGAATTTAATATATCCATTTTAATCATTAAGAATCACCTCATTTCTTTACATTAAACACACAGGATGTCCCAAAAGTCTAGTGAAATTTTAAGTTTTAATAGGTTAAATGTGCACTCAGACTTTTGGGACATCCTTCATATGTATGTGAACATCTGTAGCTTATATGTATTTCTACATGTGTTCTGGGTGCTATTAATTTTGTATAATGAATGTAGAGGGAAATCAGAACATTTTAGTCCTCCATCCAATCATTTCCTACTCTCTAATTCCTCTTTTTTGAATTAACAAAATGAATATATCTTAAACCCAGTTTTGTCTATGTCTTCCATTCAAAGTTTTAGTAGTTCTTTTTTTTTCTTCTGTCATTTAAAATACTCCATTCTAAAGTGCCAACCTATATTCCCTGAATGAGTTGATATCACTGCCCCTATAAACTATATGCTACATCCAAAATATCTCATTTGTTTTATGTACTATAATAAGTTTGATTTCTATATTACAGGGTGTTATATATATGGTGTTCCACATCCCAGAAATATTTCCTTTCCTCATCGCTCCTTTTGTGCAATTTTTCTTTTCCTTCCAGTCAAATATCAATTGCTGCACCTAAGGTGTCTTACCTGAAAAACCTATTTTGAGTATCCATCCTCTTTTCCCAGATCTCTGAATTACTTTCTATTCATTTTATATTTATGTAGTTGTAGGGTTATTTTTTTCTCCCCAGTAGAATATGCAATCCTCCAGTTTATTTCATATTTTGTTTAAAAGAATTTGAATCCCCACTGCTAGTAATATGCTCATCACACAGTAGATACGAATAAATGTGTGTTGATTGATATTAGGTACATAATTAATGTGTGTTAAATTTGATTTAGTTCTCAACTTTGAAAGTAAGAAAATCTGAGTTGAAATCTTGTCACTGCCACTTTTTAGTTATGTAACCTTAATGATATACCATACTGATCCTCAGTTTTGTTATCTAGAAAATAAATGTATTTGTATTATATAATAAATGAGAACCTGGGTCTCAAAGGGTGAATCTGAGTGGATTCCGGAGCAACGGAGCCCATTGGAATACGGTTCATGGCAGTGTCCAGCCCAGTGTGTTTGGACAGGATGAGCACAGAGTGCGTGGGGTCTGCACAGCTCAGACCTAAGAGCAGACAAGCAGACTACACCAGAGAGAGAAAAAGCCCCAGCCTGTGGACTTACCAAGGACGAATCACAGTCATCTTGCCTTCATCTCACCATGGGACGGGAAGGGTCATTGGAGCCAGGTAGGAGAGTTGGGCCCACAGGTGAGAGAGTGGCTTCTCCGGCTGCATTCGGCCCCCAGCCTGGAAGGTTAGTAACTGTCTTCCTGTATAATACAGGGGCTGGAATGGTCAAGTAAATTCTAGCTGCTCTGATCTTCCCATCCCTCCTTCATGAAGCAGAAAACCCAAATATAAGTCTCCCACCTAGATTGAAACCCCAAGTTAATGGAAATAGCCCCAGGCTTGAGAGTTTCCAAGAAGGGGTGTAACTGAGACAGCCAGGAGTTTGAAGAGAAGAGAGGGAGGGGTCCCAACAAGCCCCACGTCACCTCACCAACAAAAGCCTACTTATAGCCAAGGGGTATATAGGCAGAAATCTGAAGTGGTCAGACACACCCACACCTATGAGTCTACATCCCTCATTGACTTCCCTTACTTAGCTATAAACTAGCCACCCAGAGGTATTCAAAGTCAAGGATCAGGCCCTAAACTCATAGCCTGAGAAACTAAGAAAGAAGAAGTCACAATGGGAAAGTCTTTCTACCAAAACTGAGACCATAGAAGGAAACATGATCTGGTCTCAAGCCCAAATAGCATTCCTGGAGAAGCTTAAGAAAATTTTTAAAGACCAAATCAGGGAGGCAGTGACCAACTTGGAAAAAAGTCTCAGTGAAGTAATTGGAGAAAATACCTCCCTAAAAAAGGAACTTCAAAAACTAACTGAAGACCATAATTCGCTAAAAAATTAGAAACAATCAAACTGAAACTAAGAACTCTATGATGCAGTAAGAGTCAAGAAAACAAAACAAGATGATCAAAAATTGGAAGAAAATGTAAAATATCTCACTGCAAAAATAACTGACCTAGAGAACAGATCCAGGAGAGACAAGCTAAGAATTATTGGTCTACCAGAAGGCCATGATGAAAAAAGCAGCCTAAGCAACATCCTCCAAGAGATTTTCAAAGAAAATTGTCCTGAGATCCTGGAATCAGAAGATAAAATAGCTATTGATAGAATTCACCGGACTCCTACTGAGAGAAATCCCAAATTGAAAACTCCAAGAAATATAGGAATTCCAGGATTACAAGATTAAGGAAAAAAATTCTACAAGCAGCCAGAAAGAAAAAAATAAAATAAAATATCGAGGAACTACAGTTAGGATCACACAGGACCTAGCAGCTTCTACATTAAAAGAGTAGAGGGACTGGAATTTGATATTTCATAGGGCAAGAGAGCTAGGACTACAACCAAGGTTTAACTACCCAGCAGAATCTGAGCATAATCTTTCAGGCAAGGAGATGGTCGTTAAATGAAATAAGGGACTTCCAGACTTTCCTGATGAAAAAGCCAGAGCTCAAAGGAAAATTTGATCTCCAATTACAAGACTCAAGAAAGACATAAAAAGGTAAACAAGGGAAACACAGACTCACACATGCATAAGTGCACACACCCACACCCACAAACATACGCTCATTACTTGGGATGCAACAAGAGCAAAATGTTCACATCCCTATATGTGGAGCTGATAACTGTCAATGTTCGAAATCTTTATGATTATCATAACCTTCAAAAGGGTTATACTTAGATAGAGGATGTGGGTATGAATGCAGTAACCTGAAGACTTAAAAAAAAAACCTATTAAGGAGAGGAAAGGGACTGTAATGGGAAAAAAAGAAAGGATGAGATAGGAAAAGGTAAAATATGCCATCTGAAGAGGCATTAAAACACACTATAGAAGAGGGGAAAGAAGGAGGGAAAGGACCATCATTTAAATACTGTTCTTACTGGTTCTGGTTCAAAGAAGGATCAACTTAATCAGTGAAGTTTAAGATTGTAATGTGAATAGGTAGACACATAAATTTATTAAATGGAGGAAAAGGAGGGAGGGAGAGGAGCACTGTTTGAAATTTATTCTCATTGGTTTGGAATCAAAGGGGGAATATTTTACTCCAATAAGTATAAAAACTTATTGTGTCCTATAGATAGTGGAAGGGTAAGGGGGGGTGAAAAGGAGGAGACTTAAGGAGGGGATTAGAAGGGAGTGAAATAGTAGTAAGGGGAGAGGCCAGGTTAAGAAGGGGCGTCACTGGGTGGGAACACTGAGGGAGGGGGTGGTCAAAAGGGAAAACTTCAAGGAGGGGAAGGGAGAAGGAAGAAACAAAAACATAAACAGGAGAGGGAATAGGATGGAGGGGAAGAGACAGATAGTCATCATTACTGTGAATGTGAATGGGATGAACTCTCCCATAAAACAGAGGCGGAAAGCAGAATGGATTAAAAACCATAATCCTACAATATGCTGTCTTGAAGAAACTCATTCGAAACAAAGGGATACCCACAGAGTGCAGGTAAAAGGTTGGAGTAAAATTTATTATGCCCCAGCTAAAGTAAAAAAAAAAGCAGCGGTAGCAAAACTTAGCTCAGATAAAGCAAAAGGAAAAATAGATTTAATTAAAAGATATAAGAAAGGAAATTATATCCTACTAAAAGGCACCATCTAGAATGAAGCAATATCACTACTTAATATATAAGTACCAAGTGGTATAGCACCCAAATTCCTAGAGGAGGATTTAGAGGAAGAAATAGATAGCAAAGCTATACTAGTGGGGGACCTTAATCTCTCCCTCTCTGAACTTGATAATTCTAACCTCAAAATAAACAAGAAAGAAGTTAAGGAGGTGAATAGAATCTGGGAGAGAATAGATATGATGGATCTCTGGAGAAAACGGAATGGTCATGAAAAGGAATTTACTTTCTTCTCAGCAGTGCATGGTACATACTCAAAAATAGACCATGTACTAGGGCATAAAAAACTCACAATGCAGTGCAAAAAGGCAGAAATATTAAATGCATCATTCTCAGATCATGATGCAAGAAAAATTATATGCAATAAAGGGCCAGAGAAAGATAGACTAAAAACGAATTGGAAATTAAACAATTTAATCCTAAAGAATAGATTGGTCAAAGAAGAAATTATAGAAACAATCAATAATTTCATTCAAGAGAATGATAATAATGAGACAACATACCAAAATTTGTGGGATGGAATAAACGCAGTTCTCAGGGGAAGTTTTATATCCCTGACTACATACTTAACTAAAGCAGAGAGAAGGGAGCCCAATGAATTGGACATGCAATTGAAAAAGCTAGAAAAAGAACAAAATGAAAATCCCCAATTTTGTATTAAATTAGAAATATTGATACCCAAAGGTGAGATTAATAAAACTGAAATTAAGAAAACTATTGAATTAATGAATTAAACTAAGTGCTGGTTTTATGAAAAAATCAACAAAATTGTTAGACCCTTAGACAATATGATAAAAAAAAAAATAAAGAAGAACACCAAATTATGAGTATAAAAATAAAAAGGGTGAATCTACCTCCAGTGAAGAGGAAATAAAAAAAAATAATGAGGAATTATTTTCCCAATTATATGTACAAAAATATGACAATCTTAGTGAAATGGATGAATATTTACAAAATCACAAGTTGCCCAAATTGACAGAAGAGGAAGTGAATTATCTGAATAATCCCATCTCAGAAAAAGAAATCAAACAAGCCATCAATGAACTCCCTAGGAAAAAATATCCAGGGCCAGATGGGTTTACTAGTGAATTCTTTCAAACATTTAAAGAACAATTGATTCCAATACTCTACAAACTATTTGGGAAAATTAGTGAAGAAGAGTCCTACCAAACTCTTTCTATGACACAAATATGGTACCGATTGCTGAATCAGGAAGAGATAAAACAGAGAAATAAAATTATAGACCAATTTCCCTCATGACTTAGATGCAAAATTCTAAATAAAATATTAGCCAAAGTGTCCACTATCACCCCTCTTATTCAATCTGGTACTAGAAACACTAGCAGTAGCAATTAGAGAACAAAAAGAAATCAAAGTAATCAAATTAGGCAAAGAAGTGACCAAGCTATCACTCTTTGCAGATGATATGATGATATACTTAGAGAATCCTAGAGAATCAAGTAAAAAACTACTTGAGACAATAAATAAATTTGGCAAAGTTGCAGGATACAAAATAAACCCACATAAATCTTCAGCATTCCTGTATATCTCTAATGAAACTCAACAGCAAGAGATAGAAAGAGAAATTTAAAGTCATGGTAGACATTATAAAATATTTGGGATTCCACTTGTCAAAACCAACCCAGCATCTATATATGATCACAACTACAAAGCACTTCTCATACAAATAAAATCAGATCTAAATAGTTGGAAAAATATCAATTGCTCATGGCTGGGTCGAGCCAATAAAATAAAAATGACAATTTTACCCACACTAAACTATATATTTAATGCCATACCAATCAATTTACCAAAAAACTACTTTGTAGAGTTAGACAAAATAATAACAAAATTTATTTGGAAAAACAAAAGGTCTAGAATATCAAGGGAATTAATGAAAAGAAATTCTAGGGAAGGTGGACTAGCTATGCCAGATCTTAATCTGTATTATACAGCAGCAGTCATCAAAACTGCTTGGTACTGGCAGAGGTGTAGAGTAGTGGATCAATGGAATAGATTAGGTGCAGGAGACCCAGCAGTTAATGAATATAGTAATCTATTGTTCCATAAAACCAAAGACCCAGTTTTTGGGATAAGAATACACTATTTGACAAAACCTGCTGGGAAAACTGGAATAGAGTATGGCAGAAACTGGGCATAGACCATTATCTAACACCATATACCAAAATCAAGTCTAAATGGGTACATGATCTAGGTGTAAAGGATGATACTGTAAGCAATTTGGGAAAGCAAGGAATAGTTTACCTGACAGATTTGTGGAGAGGGGAAGACTTTAGGACCAAACAAGAATTAGAGAGCATTATAAAATGCAAAATGGATAATTTTGATTACATTAAATTGACAAGCTTCTGTACAAACAAAGCCAATGTAACCAAGATCAAGAGGGAGGTGGGAAATCGGGAAAGGATTTTTCCAACTTGTGTCTCTGATAAAGGACTCATTTCTAAAAATTATAGAGAATTGAGCCAAATCTATATGACTACAAGTCATTCTCCAATTGATAAATGGTCAAAGGATATGAACAGGCAGTTTTCAAAGAAAGAAATTAAAGATATCTATGAACATATGAAGAAATGCTCTAAATCACAATTGATTAGAGAAATGCAAATCTAAACAACTCTGAGATACCACATCTCTCCAGTCAGATTCTCTAAGATGTCAAAACAATAAAGTGACAAATGCTGGAGAGGATGTGGACAAATTGGAACACTAATAAATTGCTGGGGGAGTTGTGAACTTATCCAACCATTCTGGAGAGCAATCTGGAATCATTCCCAAAGGATTATAAATAATTTCATACCGTTTGACCCAACAATACCACTTCGAGGGTTATATGCCAAAGAGATCATAGATGTGGGAGAAAGATCCATATATACAAAAATATTTATAGCAGCCCTTTTCATGGTTGCAAAGATTTGGATACTAAAGGGGTGCCCATCAATTGGGGAATTGCTAAACAAGTTGTGGTATATGAATGTAATGGAATATTATTTTGCTATAATAAACGAGGAGGTTATGGATTTCATAATTACCTGGAGAGATTTATACAAACTGATACTGAGCGAGAAGAGTAGGATCAGAAGAAATTTGTATACAATCACAGACATACCATATTTGTGATGACCAATTATGACAGACTGGACTCTTTTCAGCAATGAAGTGATATAAGTCAATCCTGAAAGACTCAAGAAAGAGAGAAATGCACCATCCAGAGATATATCTAGAAAGAACTGAGCCTGAATCCTGATGGAAGCAAATTAAACGATCTTTTTCTTTTTATTGTTTGGTTTTATTTCTTCTTTACCATCTTTCATCCCATCTAGTACAATGTGCTTTTGTAATTGGGATATTATCTAATATAAATATATTTGCAGATCCTATCCTGGACTATATGCTGTCATGGGGGGAGGGAAGTAAAGGAAATTTGAAAATCAAGGAACTATGGAATTGAATCTTGTTAACTGAAACTAAACTAATAAATTAAAAAAAATAGATTTAGATAAAAAAAGGAGAACCTGTCCAGCTTTACCACTCCATGAATCTAGAAAGAATATATTTCAGATAGTTACTAACCATGAAATTGGTATTCTAAGTGTATCCTTAAGTAATCCCATGGACTTTCACATAGGCTCTGACTTCACGTTTATGCCTCCCCAAATCCAGTACCATATACTTTCAAATCTCTTGCTACTTCATTCTCCTGAATTTGATGACTTGCCAAAAATCGTATGATGATTCCTCCCATGACTTACTTTCTCTTTTCTGACTCACGTAGAAAAATGAAGTTAGAGAAAACCATCACCTGAGTCAACAAATATGGCCTTAGGCAAGGGAATTAACCCTTAAATTACAAAGAAAATCTTCAAAATATCAGATACAGAAAAGGAGCCAAATTGCTTAGTGGAATTTTTTTCACTGGGAAATCCATGATAACGTCTCAGATCTGTTTCAAAACAAAATCGTAAAACAAACATAGCTGGCCAAATCCTAATTCAAGAGTCTTTATGCTGAATTCTTGTTCCCCCAAATCTATAGGCATTTAGTAATTATCTAGTAGGTTCAAGTAATTTTTCTAGACGTATATGAATGACATTGTCCCTGACATCAAAAAACATACTTTCTACTAGAAATTTCTATCTTGCTGTTAGATACTTTTGAGTCAGAAAGATCTCAATTAATAAGACACCTTTGGAAACTTCCACCTTTCTCTTCCCTTCTGTATTTACAATACTCCATCGATTACTTTGCTTCAATTATTCAAACATTCTCTAACATTTTTATTACTAGGAGAGAAAACGTTCTCATTTTTAAACAAATATTGCTATTTATGTTTGTTTCCCAGTTTCCTAGGAAACTCATTTAAGTTCCCAAGGAAAATCCAGTTGAGGGTTCATTGCCTATGTCTACACATGTCTCTATGTGATAAAGTTATTAAACTTTTAATTTTCTTTAAGATGTTTGTGTTCACATAGACACAATCCACTGAACCCTTACCATCCCTTAAAATGTTCAAAGAGCAAAGACTTATTTAGGCAAAATTAAGTGGAAAGAATAATGTGGTTTTTAAGCTCTATTTTCTTTCTTTCATTAGGGTACATAATCGTGTGAGTCTTAATGCCATTCTAAATTAAAAATGAATTAATTGTACCCATGTAATTAATTTTGTTTTCAACAAAAGTATGAAGAGTTATTTTATTTGTATAAATACTCTGTAATAATTGGAGAAAAGTGCTAGGAAGGTCTCACAGTCTTGGGTGATAGTCCTGGGGTGTGTGGCTAGTGTGCCAAAGTTTGTCCTGGCTATAGAGAGGGTGCCTTCCTCATAGCTCTGGCAACAGTGAAAACACCAGCCACTTAGGACACAGCTCTCCACACTCAGGAAGCAGAGTTCTATCTTGGCATGGAGTGCAAAAGTCAATTATTTCAGTGGCAAAACTAGTAAGTAGAGGAAGTGCAATAAGACCATAAAATCATATTTTTGGGAGAAAAAGGATCAAAACATGGAACCAGAAGAAATCAACCAAGTCAAAAGTCCTGCATCAAAAGCTTCCAAGAAAAATATGAACTGTTTACAGGCCATAGAAGATCTCAAGAAAGATTTTGAAAATTAAGTAGGAAAAGTGGAAGAAAATATTGTGAAGATAAATGATAATGATGCAAGAAAATCATGTAAAGTGAGTCAACAGTCTGCTAAAGGTGACCCAAAAATACTGAAGAAAATAACACCTTAAAAAACAGACTAGGGAGTAGAGACAGGACTTCCATGTGGCTCCCCCTTCCACTACCTCAAATACATGTAAAAATGACTCTAAACAAACTTCATAGCAACAAAACTCAAAAAGTTTCAGAGAGAAACTAATCTCCACCTGAAGACAGCCGGGAAAGCTGGCAGGAAGGGGCCAGCACAGTGGTCTGGAAGGGGAGCCCAGCCCAGTGTGAATCTGAGGTTTTAGCCTCAGGGTGGCCTTACCAGCCATAGTTTGAGGGACTTCAGGAGAGTGGATCACCAGCAGCTGTGGTGGTTTCAAGAATTATAAACCCATGAATGTCAAAGACAAAGTGAGAGGTCAGTGGACTTTGGGAACAGGGAGTCAGGTAGGACATTACAGCTTCTGACCCCTGGGCGAAAAGCGGCTGAGGCATGGTGGCCACAGCTGTGTAGCTGCTTCAGAGCCCCTGGCTTACAGATTGTAGTGGAACTAACCAACAAGTCTGAGGAATAATCACTCTTGCTTTAACCTACTTGGATCTGGATCACTGTCCTGGGTGGAGGTCCTTGGGAGAATGACCAGTATGCCAGAGCCAGTGAAAGCTTCTGAGAGGGCAATTGGACAGATGTAAAAGGAATTTCAAAAGCTCACTGAAGAGAATAATTCCTTAAAAATTAGATTGGAGCAAAATGGAAGCTAATGACTTCATGAGAAATCAAGCTACGATAAAACAGATACAAACAAATGAAAGAATAGAAGGCAATGTGAAATATCTCATTGAAAAAACCTTTGACTTGAAAAATAGATACAGGAGAGACAATTTAAAAGTTTTTGGACTACCTGAAAGCCATAATCAAAAAGACCTTAGAAATCAACCTTTAAGAAATTCTCAAGGGCGGCTAGGTGGATCAGTGAGTAGAGCGTTGGCCCTGGAGTCAGAAGGACTTGATTTCAGATCTGGCCTCAGACACTTAACGCACACAAACAAAAACCTAGCCATGTAACCTTGGGCAAGTTACTTAACCCCAATTGCCCTCCAAAAGGCCAAAAGAAATTCTCAAGGAAAATTGCCCTGATATTCTAGAAGCAGAGGGCAAAATAGAAATTGAAAGAATTCATTGACCACCTCTTTAAAAAGATCCCAAAAAGAAAATTCCTAGGAATATTATAGACAAATTCCAGAATTCTCAAGTCATGGTGAAAATATTACAAGCAGTCAGGAAGAAACTATTTGAGGACTGTGGAAACACAATCAGGATAACACAGGATGTAGCTGTTTCTACATTAAGTGATTTATTGGCTTGGAATATGATATTCTGGAGATCAAAGGAGCTAGCATTAATACCAAGAATCATCTACCCAGCAAAACTGAATATAATGTTTCAGGGGAAAATATGGTAATTTAATGAAATAGAGGACTTTGAAGCATTCTTGATGAAAAATAGAGAGCTGAAGGGAAAATTTTACTTTCAAATACAAAAAGCAAGAGAAGCATGAGAAGGTAAACAGGAAAAAAGAGATCATAAAGAACTTATTGAAGTTGAACTATTTACATTCCTACATGGAAATATGATAATTGTAACTCATGAGACTTTTTCTGAGTATGAGGATAGTTGAAAGGAATCAAAGTACAGCTTTCAAAAAGTTACACTTTATCAAAATAAAACAAAATACAACATTCACAATGACTTCACTAATAAAATGGGCACAGTTTTCACCAAAGTGGGCACGATAATTTTCAAAAATGTACAATCATTCTGTAACTCTATCACTGAGTAACTATAAAATTCAATCATCCTTAAGGAGCCTTGCCTCCTTAAAGGACACAAATACAAATGTCAAAGTACTCCAACCCTGGGTAGTCTCAATTGGAGGTTAGTTTCCAATCATAAACAAAGTACATTGATTTAGTTAATCACAAAGTCCTTAATTCAATCACAATGTATAATAGTAAAAATCCCCCACCCATGGGGTACAATTAAGATTTCAGCAGCTCCAGTTGACCCTCAGAAGTCTTCAGCAGCTATGTTGTCAAAATCAAAATCACTTTCTCCTGTTCTCAAATCAAAATCATTTCCTCCACTGAAGTTCCAGTCCAGCAGTAGCAGCCCAGACTTCAGGTGCTCATCCCAAGAATTTCTGATTTTCTCATCTGGGATTTTTCCTTATATACAGTATTGTTCCTTCATATTCAACCCCTACCTTCTGTTTCTTTAACAGAGGCTTAATTTGAATTTTGTGCTAAGTTCCTCTTAGCTTTCCAATATAAAGGGATCCTCAAATTTCATTACCATTACAGGTAGTTAGAAGCAAACATTTTTGAAAACTGACAGAGTCAAAGTTGGAAATAGAATAAATGTGGAGAGGGATAGGATGTGGTGTAATATAGTTATTCTTTCACAATATAACTACAGTGGAAACATTGTACAACTTATGTTGAATTACCTGCCTTCCTAATGCAGGTGGGTGAGGAGAGAATAAGGGTAAGAATCTGGAAATCGAAATTTTAGAAACAAATATTGAAACAATTGTTTTTCACATTCAACTGGGAAATAAGATATACAGGCACTAGGATACAAAAATTCATCTTGCCCTGATAGAAAATTGGGGGTGGGGGTGGGAGAAGATATAAGGGAGGACAGATTGGGGGAAGTGGTATTCAGTAGGCTTGCTATAATTGCGGTGTGAGTATGAAAAAGATGGGGAGAAAATTTGTAATTCAACATCTTGTGGAAAGGAATTTTGAAATCTAAGAAAAAATAATATTTTAAAAGAAATAAAATTAAAAGAAATAAAAAAAAATTGAACTGGACAAACAGAAAAGGAAGCAGAAAAACTCGCTAAAAATTCATTAAACATTAGAACTGGTCACATAGAAGATAATGCCTCCATGATAATCCAGAAACAATAAAACAATACAGAAAAAAATGGAAAAAGAAAAAAATGTCAAATATCTAATTATTAAAATGTTTGACCTGGAAAATAGCTCCGGAAGAGAGAATTAAAAAATTATCAGGCCACCTGAATGTTATTCTTAAAAAAGTTGCTGGACATCATTTTTCAAAAAAATTTCAAGGAAACATCCCTAATATGTTAGATTCAGAGAATAAAATAGAAAGTGAAAGAATCCGGAAAAAAAAAATCTTGAAAGAGGTTCCAAAATGAAAACTCCCAGGAAAACCTCTAACGAGTTAGGTAGAAATTTAGACTCCCTGATTTCAAATAGCATTCAATCAGCTTATACAGGTACTGTGGCAGTAATGTAGGGAAGCTCTGATAAAAAGTAATGATTCCCAGGCTTCCTTTTGTGGAGCCATAACCTAAAGCCATTAAGTGATCTTCTGCCTTACTATGTTAGACTCCTCATTCTGAATTACAATTAATAAATGTTTTGTTCGTATAAAGACTCAAATTTAAGATCATCAATACACTGTCCTTTCAAAGAATCCACTTTGGGAAAATCCACTTTGAATTATATTTATTTGTATACAAGTCAACTTCCTCGATTGGATGTAAAACTCCTTGAATCTAGGAATACTGACTTACCCTTTTCATTCCTTTTGGCACCTAACATAGAGTTAATAATAAGTGTGAATTTAATGCATCTTGAATGAGTGAATTCAAGAATGAACTCGAATTCAGAATGAATGAATTTCTTCAATTTTGAGTCCTGACTGACTAAACTCTAATGCAGCTAGAATTTGAATACTACAGCGAGTGTGAATATATAGCATGTATTCATATATTAAGAATGTATTATGTTGCTCAGACACTAGAACAACATCTTATTGTGAAAGGTAGAAACAATTCTCTGGGGAAAAGAAAGACACTGCCTCTTATACTGCTTGTATATATATATATATTTTTTTTTGCTAAGATGATTCTAGTCACATTCAGTACATGGAATGTGTACATTCTCATGGACAACACAAAACCTAGTATAACTAATAAAAGAACAACTCTTTCTGGGAGAGATCTCAGCACTTCGATTCAAATTGTAGCCATGAGTAAAACAAGACTGCTAAATGAGGGCCTACTTACTGAAGTCAGAGCTGGATGCATATTTTTCTTGACTGGCCATTGAATGAGATGTATTGTGAAAACGGCATAGGTTTTGCAATCAGTTATAATCTAGTCAGCAAGTTTGTGTGCCTCACAAAATTAGTGAATGATAGACTAATGCCAATATGACGGCCACTTTCAGTAAAGTGCCACACCACCATTATTAGTGCTTATGCTCCCACTATGACAAACCCTAATGAGGTCCAAGAAAAATATTTTGAAGACCTGAAGATCCTCATCATCAATGTGTCAAAAGAGGCTAAGTGTTTAATTCTGTGTGACTTTAGTACCAAAGTAGACACAGACTATGAGACATGACAGGGAGTCCATGAGAGGAACACAGTGAGAAACAGCAACAGCAATGTTCACTTTCTGTTCAAGAATTACATGTCTCATGACCCTCTCCTTACGAACACCGTTTTCTGCTTACCAAAATGCAAACAAAATGTTATGGTTGCCCTCTCAGATTAAGCACTGGAATTTAATAGATTATGTCATTGTAAAGAGAAGAGACAAACAGAAAGTGAATGTGACAAAAGTGATGTGTGGCACAAAGTGCTGGATTGATCATAGACTCATCCTATTCAAATTAAACATTCATATTCAGTGAGAGCTGTGTCCCCAAGGCAAGATAACTGTCAGGAAATTCAATATTAATAGATTAGAATACTTCTCTGAACATAAACAATTCACTGCTGACCTGGAGGGAAAGCTGAGTTAGCACACAGTAACAGTGGAGCAGAAAAGGGATTGTTCACTTTCAGAATTCACACATCTAGATCAGAACACTTATAGATATCAAGATGGCTTTGACAAAAATTATGCAGAAATTCAGAAGCTGCTGAACAAGAAATATGTGTTCCAAAGGGTTTGCCAAGAGGTCAATTTGTCTCCAAGAAGGCAGTATTTAAATCGATCAAAGAAAGTGAAAATTAAGTGTACAACTATGAAGGATTGTTGACTGAGTTTACTTGGTGGTACCTTTTAGAGATGTACCAGTAGATGATGAAGTTCATGCACACATTATCTGACCTAGCTCAGCACTTAGAAGATTCCAAAAGAAAGTTTGGGAGGGAAGAGATGACAGTCTGAATATCATATTGAATGTCTATACAGCCACCGTGCTGACTTCACTGTTGTATGCCTATGAAGTCTGGGAAGTTTATTAGTGCCATGGCAGAAAATTAAATTGTTGCCACATGAATTGTCTTATGAAGATTCTGAAAATTACCTGGAAAGATAAGATGTATAAAGATGAATCATCTCCATAAGAGAAAAATGTAATTTCATTTAAAGGCAAAATCCCATATTGTTTGGGAAGTCATCAAAATATACAGGAAATGACATTTATGGGGAGATGGCATGTAGGATGTTTTACAGACAGTAATTAGGGGGAAGAAAATAATAGTGGGTAAAAGCACACTATGTGTGTGAACAAGTTAAAAAGCATATTTAGCTAATATTGTGTAGTATAGTTTGCCTTCATTGTAGAATATTTTTGAGGGCTTCAAATTGATTGATAATGAGGGATTAATTGAATATTTTAAGTAATGTAGTGATATAAGCAGAACTGTGAATTATTTCCTCCTTTCTCATGACTACCCAATACAAACCCTCTATTCTAGCCAAGCATATCTACCTACCATACTTCAAAAACATACTCTTTGTTTCCTGATTCTGTGTTTTTATTTGTTCCTGCCATCACCTTTGTATGGAATGAATACTCCCTTCTATTTCTATTAAAGTCATGTTCATTATTCAGTGTCAAGTCCTCCATAAACCTTTCCCTGATGACCTCAGCCAGAAGTAATTTCTCATTTCTCTTATCTAATAATAACTCTTTCTATTCATCTAGACCTTAACAAAGTGCCTTTTTGTTACTTTATGATACAAACATTTAGGAGGAGTCATATGGCACTTATCACATACTACCTTACATTATAGCTCTCCGTGGAATCTGTCTTATCTCCTAACAAGATTTTATAATGCCATTTGGAGAGTAGGAGCAGTATCTTATGTCAAGTATGGCCCAGATCCTCAAGAGTCTCAGATCACTGAAAACAGGGATGAACTTGGGGACTGATATATTTTAGGACAATTTCTTTTAGCTCATGATTCTTGGAAAGTGGTTAATCCAGGAAGATCTTAAAATATAGCCCTGATATACATTCCCACATATACTGGGAAAATACACTTAATTCTCATGCAAGCACCCTCTCCCCCCTTGATATGGTTTTAATCTGTTTTCCTATTTGTCTGGTTATAGAGATCACAATGGCAATCCACTTATATCTATAAGACATATGGTACTTAGAAAAAGAGGAAAAAGGTTCAAAACCTTAAAAAAAGAGAAAGAACCAACATGGTCTACCAACTGTCTTTTATGACAGCACAAAAAGTCCAATTCATTCTCCCAAGAGTCTTTGTGGATTTTCTTTCAACAGCCCTCTTGACACACTTTCCATCCTACCATAACTTCACATGGGTTATCTCACCCTAGGAGAAGGGCTCTTTCCTAGCGAAACTTTTTCATCAACCATCTTCTAAACTTGTTTCCAGTGATTATAATATCCCCACAGTGATCTAGACACCTGAGTTGTCATTACACAAACCCCGTTTCTTGTACCCCTGCCATTGTATTACATCCTTTTCAAAACACAGCCCACACAAGAACTACCCATCCCTTCCACTTTGTTTCTGAAACACACTGCTGTTAATTAACTTAATTTTTCTTTCTTTTTCTTTTTCTTTCTTCTTCCACATACCTAAACATGATTCCTTCCTCTCATATGGCATATCTGGCCACCTTTTCTAGGACTGGTATTCTCACTCATGTCACTTGACTACACGTAATAGAGAAGGTGATAAATCCTTTTTTCTTTCATTTCTACTTCTAGATATTTTGTCTACCACCATCACTCAATGACATCTACTCCTCTGAGGTTCATTATCACGATATTTATTATCCAACCAACTGAGTAGCAATTATCTAATGTCCTTTAGGACATTCTCCTTCCTTCCTCAATGAGGTCAGTGCCTATTTCACAGTCTTTCTTTTTCAATACAACCTCTATTTCCCCCTCTGTGTCTAAAACATCAGGGCAATTTTCCTTGAGAATTTCTTTAAGTGTGATTTCTAGGTTCTTTCTTTGATCATGGCTTTCAGGTAGTCCAATAATTTTTATATCATCTCTCCAGGATCTATTTTCCAGATCAGTGGTTTTTCCCATGAGATATTTCACATTGTCTTCTATTCTTTCATTTTTTGGATCTGTTTAACAGCATTTTGATTCCTCATAAAGTCACTAGCTTTCATTTGCTCCAGTCTAACTCTGAAGGAATGAATCTCCTCAGTAATCTTTTGAGATTCTTTTACCATCTGGGAAATTCGGCTTTTTAAGGCATTCTTCTCCTCATTGCCTTTCTGAGACTCTTTTGCCATTTAAGTTAGTCTATTTTCAAGGTGTTATTTTCCTCAGTCAGGCTGTTGACTCTAATTCCATACTTTTCTTGCATCTTCATCATTGCTCCTCCCAATTTTCCCCCACTTCTCTTATCTGCTTCTTAAGGTCCTCTATGGCCTGTAGTCAGATTGTATTTTCATCTGGGGCTTTTGGTGCCGTAGTTCTGACCTCACAGTCCTCCTCCATGCTTTGATCCTCTTTGCTCCTAAAATAGGAGTCCTATGTTGAATTTTTCTGTTTATTTTGTTTCTTTTGCCTAGGCATGTTGCCACTTAATTACTTGATTTTGGGGCTTGTTGCCACAGTAGGACTCTGCCACCAGACAGGTTAGCTTCCGCCCAAACTTGGTGTCCTTCACAACTTCCACAAGTTTGGTGGCCTCTGTAAACCCTCCACCTGCTCTGGCAAATTGGATACCCGCCCCAGACCTCCCCCCTCCCCCCCAGACCACAATCCAGATCCATGCAGTTTAAAGCAAGAGTGATTATCCCCCAGACTGATTGCTGGATCTCCCTACAATTCGCATACCAGGAGCTAGAGCCACCCCTGACGCTGCAAAAGGGCTTCTGTGTTGAGTTTCTTCAGCAGCTTTTTGCCCCCAAGGGAGGAAGCTGATACATTCCCCAAATACTGGTCCCAAAGTCCATAAGGCACTAACCTCTCACTTTGTCCTAGGCATATCTGTGCTGATAGTTCTGGAATGACCACAGCTGCTGGTGTTCTGGGTTCCCTCTAGCAGGCTGCTGGCCAAGCTGCCCTAGGGCTAAATCTGAGGCTCATGGGGCCTGGGTTCAGCTCCCAGAGTGCTATGCTGTCGGTTTGCAGCATGCTGTGCTGCCTGCTCTCAGAGTGCTTCGCTCGTCGCTCCCTGCAGGGCTGCTGGGCTGTCCTCAGCAGGAGGTTAGCTTCTCTGTGTCGTTCTCTGGGTGCTGGGGCTCCAGAAGTTGTTCAATTCCCCTTTTACATTGTTTCAAAGTTGTGTGGGGCGGAGCCCCTTGGAAGTGCTGTTTCTACTCTGCCATCTTGGCTTCGCCCCTCCTTCTTTATTTTCAATACTAGACTAAGTGCTCTTTTAAAACTTAACCATGTGCTGGTGCATCTGTTGGAAAGGATACATAGATTTCTGTACTTCAAGATTCAAACTGATTTGAATAATTCCTAGAATTTCAAACTCTATACAGTAAAATGGAAAATCACTGTGAGAAATCAAAGTCCAAAATGCAAATAATAAGGATATGCTAAAGATTTAGGGTTCTTGAAAACCTTATTCGGATGATGAATACATATAAATATGTCTCAGTATCTATTTTAAAATGGTGAAATGATTAGATCAAGTGAAAGGCAATAATGCTGTATAGAATTGGACTTTATTTTTAATCCCAGGTTTCATATTGTTTCTTTATACTCAGGAGATATTTATTCTGACCTTCAAACATCATTCCTGTTCCTTTCCATTCAGAACATATTCCTTTTATCTTGCAGCATCATTCAAGGAAATTCTGCATATCAAAAAATCATTTAACATCTCTGATAGAAAATTAGCCAGAACAGTTGGTAGGATATCAAGCATTTTGGGGAGCAAAATAGATACAATGTTTTTTCTTCTAAAAATAATAAAAAACAAAATCAATCATTTTCATTCTTTTGTTACTTCTAAACTGGAAAAGAATATAGAAAATATGAACAAACAAAATGTATAATGAACATAAGATTTAATTCTCAAAATATAAGTGCTATGAAATCTTTTGATTTCACATATCTTGTTAGCATTTATTTATTCTAACTAGACTATTAAATACAGCATGGCTACTAATAAAAAATTCTGAATGATGAATATATAGATGTTGTTTATTATTCCAAAAGAAGACACTTAGGGATCTTCAAAATCTGTCAAGATGTATGTTTATCCTTTGCATACCAAAGATTTTGTATATGCTGGAGGGTTTGTTTTTTTGTTTTTTCAGGTCCCTAGTAAATTGGGCATTGCAGTCTCAGTGAACTTTTCCCCTCTTTTAGAATTCCAGAATTATCTAGATAGATGCACCCATGTCATTGGCACTGCATTATCCTACTTTCCAGCACTAATTTCATGCACCAGATCCCATGATAAACATGGGCTGCACAGTTTTGCAGTATTTATGATAGTTCAAGGTGGCAGAGCTTAATCTTTCAAAGCTAGCCCCAAAAGGGCACACCAGCTGCCATGCCTAAGTAAATCAGATAATGGCAGTAGATCTAAAGAGCGACTGAGATAGAAGTTTGTGAGCTTATTTCATCTCCTTAAATCCAGAGAGATGACAATCTTTTCCAAATCCCATATTTGTTATTGACAGACCCTGAAGTCATTTCAAAATATAATTAAAACCTTCTGATTGTGTCATTTTGTGATTTCCATACCCCAAGTACATATTTTAAATGATTGCTGCTGGAGACTAAAGAGCATCTGGGAGGAAGTTCAAATGCAGGTCAGCACGCAGCCAAACCAAGCTAAGATCACTGCATCTTCAGCCTAAATTAGAAGTACATTAAAAATCAATGTACTGTGATGGGTAATAGCAATTCCGGGCCTTGTACACAAACAATGTGTAGAAATGAGGACAGTGTGTTGCTTTATAGATCTGATGTACTTGGAAGGCACTGATATAGCTTAGGAAAATGAAAGCATCAAGTGAACAAGCAAGCATTCTCCCTCTCTGTGAAAAATAAGCATTAAAATGATTTCTTTTACCAAATTTACTTTTCTAAATTTGTAACATCCTATAAACTTTACTTGTTTCCTAAAGGAATTATATGCCGCTTGCTTTCTCCTCTCTTTCCATAAACTAAAGAGAGACAAAGACTGAGAAAGACAGAGATAGAAATAGACACACACAGAGAAACAGTAACAGACAAAGAGACAGAAACAGTATCACCATTTCCTAACTTTTCTGATCTTTTGAGACTGATAGTGAAAGGTATCTTTGGCTTGTTATGTTTTAAGTGGTGACTAGCAGCAGCGTTTAAAGATTAATGAATTTTAAACAGGGTTTTAAAAGCACACCTAAGGATTTGAGTCCTCTCTCCTATCTATCTGACTTAATGGATCCCAAAATATAAATCTACATATGAGGGAAAATAGTATTTCTAAAATGAAAATAAATATGGAACTTTAGAAACAGTACTATTAAAAGATATGTTATTGCCTCCTCCACCATGCAATGAAACAACCCATTCTCTTCACACACACATACACACACACACATACACACAGTGTGTGTGTGTGCGTATGTGTTTATGCATGTATGTATGTATACACACACAAATAAATGTATATATATATATATATATACATTTATTTGTGTGTTTGTGTGTGTGTGTGTGTGTGTGTGTGTGTGTGTATGTGTATAATATCCTTGGGACTTGCTATACTGCCTGGAAGAGAGCAGTATTGTAATAAAAGCCTTATGGCTGATGAATTATCAACATCTTGTCAAGGCTATACTCCTATGATATTTAAGTTCCATAGTACTTTCTCATTTGAAGCCACTTTGTATTATTCACCAGAGCTAGATAAAAAAAAGAACACCATCTATATACATTTTTTCTCATTTTACTCCTCTTTAAGTGGATGTGTCTGAATAATGCAAGTCATATTGCATAGTGAGTTGATTTCTGAATTTAGAATCTGGAAGATATGACTTATTGTTTGCTTTTTATTGTTGAGACCAATGGGGTTAAGTGACTTGCCCAGAGTTACATAAATAGCTAATGTCAAGTGTCTGAGGCTAGAGTTGAACTCAGGTCTTCCTGACTATGGGGGCAGTGTTTTATCCAGTGTGCCATCTAATTTCTCCTAAAATATGAGTTTTAATCCTGCTACCTAGGTGAGCACTCAGAAAGTCACTTAATCTCAGCCTTATTTGCAAAATAAATATTTAAAACAGCACTATACTCATAGGCTTGTGGTGAGAATCAAATGAGATGGAATTTTTAAATTGATTTGCAAAACTTAAAATCATATAAAGGCAAGCTGGTACTCCTGTAGGTTCAGTGCCATTTGATGTTAACCTATCTATTCTCACAGAAACTTCTTCTGAAAAGGCAAAGAATATGATGAGTATGTGTTCATGTGTGTATATGTATGTATATGTGTGTACTCATTCATATCCATATTTTACTATGGTTTATGTGTTTGCCTTTGAGCTTTTCTGGTATAATAAATATGTCCTCTATTGAATTAATATGCGTGTTTTCCTCTTTAGGGATAGGGGATATCCTTTACTATTAATCATCTGATATGACATTTGGTCGTTGCATTAAATAGAACAGAATACTTAAATTTTCCATAAGGTGTTTTGATTTAATGATAATGTGAACAAAGCATAAACCATTTTCTTGGTTATGTTTACTTCACTTTGCACTAGTTTAAGCAACCTTCTCAAGGTTCTTTGAATTCTTTGTATTTTCCATTTCTTAGAACACAATATGTTTTATATTCATTTACCATTTTCTCTTGGCATTCCCAATAAATGCTAATCTACTTTTCTTTCAATTTGCTGCCAAAATAACAACAATAAAAGAAAACTGCTAAGAGAAATATTCTTCTTTCATATATAGAGGAGATTTCCTCATATTTCTGATGTCCTTGTTGTTATACACCAAGTTCTTTCTTGATTAAAGGATCTACACAGTTTAGTAACTGCTGTGTTATAATTGCTGCCATGGTAATTTAATAAGAATCATATAATTATTTAAATTGGTTGTGCAAAGATAACAGAGTACAGGCAGAAACTCAGCTGAACTTTCCAAACATTGATTTGTAAACAATGTTAAAATAATTATTCAAGTCAAATTTGAGAGTGATGGAAAAAATAAAAGGAGAAAGTAAAACATCTTTTTCAGCCCAAGACAACTTAGGAGGTCTTCAGGAAAAAAAAATGACACAAAGCTGGGGGTCCAACAGCAGCTTCAGGAACTCGAGCCCCGAACAGTAAGGGTTACAGACAAACTCCCAGAAAGAGATTACAGGGGAAACTTTGCTTAGTCTGGGTGGAACTGTTGTTCATTGGGAACTTTGTTACCAATAAGCATTCCTGGGTTAAAGTTCTAGGGCAAAGAGGAGAGCTTATGATCAGTAACAATGGAAGAGGGGCGCTGATACTATTTCCAAGATAAAGAATAGCACTAGCGTCTGTGACTACAGGAGAGGATAAGACCTAGTCATGGCTCTAGGCATAAGAGAAGAAATGCTAGTGCTTCACATTTCAGGGAATCAGTGGCCCCTATTGGGCAAAAAACAGAGCACAATCCATGAATGTAGAGACCAAACCTTTCCCCAGGCATACCACATTGGAAGCACCAAAAACTTTCAGAATTCCAAATTAAGTGATAAAAAAGCAGTGCAAAAGAGCCTTAAGTTTGGAACAATTTCACCCTAAACCAATCTGACCACAGCCAAATTTTAGGATATAATTTAAATTCAAGAATTTGGATGAAAAATTATCAAACAAGAACTGAAGAAGAAGAAGAAAGCAGAGGAGGAAAAGGAGGAAGAGAAGGAGGAGGAGGAGGAGGAGGAGAAGAAGAAGAGGAAGAAGAAGAAGAAGAAGAAGAAGAAGAAGAAGAAGAAGAAGAAGAAGAAGAAGAAGAAGAAGAAGAAGAAATAGAAAATATTATTCTGACAGGGAATATCAAGATATAAAGTAGCTATTGGAGTAGAAACAGCTCTACCACACAGCTCTTACTCCCACCACCTCCAAATTTATATAAAAGGGGACTCTGAACAACCTCTGGAGCTCCAGAATGCACAAAATGACACCAAAGAAGCTAACCTCCCGTTGAACACAGCCCAGCAGTCTGGTAGGGAGCGGCCATCACAGCATTCTGGGAGCTGAGCCCAGGCCCACTTGAGTTGGAGGCTTTAGCCCCAGGGTAGCCTGACCAGAAGCCAGCTGGAGAGACTCCAGAACACCAGCAGCTATGTCAGTTCCAGCATTACCAACACATAGATATCATGGACAAAGCGACAGGTTAGAGCATTATGTACTTTTGGACTCATTCCTTGGGAAGGAGTGTCAGCCTCTTTCCCTGGGGGAGAGAAGCTGCTGAGAAGCTTCAGCACAGCCATGGACACAAACAGCAGCTTCAGTTCCTGCCCTGCTAAGTGAGGGGGTGTCCAGCAATCAGTCTTGTGGGTAGTCACTCTAGATTTGGCCTTCTTGGATCTGGATTGCAGTCTAGGGTGGAGGTCTTGATGTGTGTGACCAGCTTGCCAGAGTGTGTGGGGGCTTCATAGTGGGGACCCAACTAATTCCTCCAGAAGTTGGGAAAACCCCAGCATTTGGGATGGAAGCTCCCCTGGCTGGTGCCAGAGTCCTACTGTGGCAATAAGCCCAAAAGTCAAGTGATTGACTGGCAACATGCTTAGGCAAAGGAAACAAAATGAACAAAAAGATTCAACATTAGACTCTTATTCTGGGGGCAAGGAGGAACAGAGCATGGAACAAGAGGTGGATTGGGAGGTCAGAACTCCTGCATCAAAAACCCCAAAACAAAATATGAGTGGGTTACAGGCCAAGGATTTTGAAAATCAAATAAGACAATAGGAAAAAAAAATTGGGAAGAGAAATGAAAATGATACAAGGAAATTATGAAATGAGAGTCAACAGCCTTATTAAGGAAAATAACACCTTAAAAATAGAACACCTCAAATGGCAAAAGAGGTTGAAAAAAATGAGGAGAGAAATGCCTTAAAAAAACAAAATTTGCCAGATGGACAAATATTCTCAAAGGCACACTGAGTAGAATCTTTCCTTCAGATTTGGAATGTACCAAAGGGAAGCTAGTGCTGTTAAACAACTCCAAACAAATGAAAGAATAGAAGGAAATGTGAAATATCTCATGGGAAATACCATTGACCTAGAAAACAGATCCAGGAGAGATAGTTTAAAAATAATTGGAGTACCTGAAAACCATGATCAAAGAAAGAAGCTAGAAATCATCATTCAAGAAATACTCCAGGAAAATTGCCTTAATGTTTTAGAACCAGAGGGAAAAATAGAGGTTGAAAGAATTCACCAATCACCTCCTGAAAGAGATCCCCAAAAGAAAACTCCTAGGAATATGATAGTCAGGTTCCAGAATTCCCAGGTCAAGGAGAGAATATTGCAAGCAGCCAGGAATAAACAATTTGAATACTGTGGAAAGACAATCAGGATAACACAGGATCTGGCAGCTTCTACACCGTGGGATCGAAGGGCTTGGAATATGATATTCCACAGGGCAACTGAGCTCGGATTAAAAACAAGAATCACCTACCCAGCAAAACTGAGTATCATGTTTCAGGGGAAAATTTGGTCATTGAGATAAATAGACGAAAAACCAGAGTTGAATAGAAAATTTGATATTCAGATACAAGAAGCAAGAGAAGCTTGAGAATGTAAACAGGGAAAATAAATCATTATGAACTTATCAAAGTTGAACTATTTACATCACTACATGGAAAAACAATAACTGTAACTTATGAAATTTTTCTCAGTATGAAAATAGTTGAAGGGTATATGGATATATGAATACATATGTGAATGTTCATATATATATATATATATATATATACACACACATATATATATATATATATATACATATATATGTATATGTATATGTTTATAGGTATACATAGATAGAGCACACAGGTCAAATTTAATAGGAAGGTGAAATTAAGAGGAGAGAGAGGAATATGATGATAGGAGATGGGGAGATACGGAATTGGGTAAACTTGGGGGCAGCTAGGGGGCACAGTGAGTAGAGCATTGTCCCTGGAGTCAGAAGGACCTGAGTTTGGATCCAGCCTCAGACACTTAACACACACACACACACACACACACACACACACACACACACACAAAACCTAGCTGTGTGACCTTGGGCAAGTTACTTAACCCCAATTGCCCTCCAAAAATAAAAAAAAAAGAATTGGATAACCTCTCTCATAGAGCAGAGGCATGGGAAAATGGTTACAAGGGAGGGGAAAAACAGGAAGGCAAAAAGGCAAAACCTTATTCTCATTGAATTTGTATAAGGGAGAGAATGATATACATACCACATAAGATATCTCACCCTACATGAGAGTAGGGGGAAAGAGAATGAGGGGGTGTGGATGGAAGGGAAGGTGGGAAGGAAGGGGGGATGGAAATTGGAAGCACCCACTTGTGAAAAGGGACAGAATCAAAGTAGGGAAGAGACCAAATGGGAGGTCATCTTGGAGGGAGGGTGATATAGTCAGTTGTTTACAATACATCTACTATGGTAGATGGTGGAGTAGAAACAGCACTTCCACAGTGCTCCAGGCCAAACAACTTCAAAATGATGTAAAAGGGGACTCTGAAAAACCTCTAGAGCTCCAGAACCCACAAAACGATACAGAGAAGCTAACCTCTGGATGAGGACAACCTGGCAGAGTGGCTGGGGGCAGCCGGCACCACATTCTGGGAGTGGAGCCCAGGACCTCATGAGTCGGAGGTTTTAGACCCAGGGAGGCGGGACCAGAAGCTGGTTTGAGGGATCATGGAACACCAGAAACTGTGGAGTTTCCAGAATTAGTAACACATAAATGCCTAGGACAAAGTGAGAAATTAGTGCCTTATGGAGTTTGGACTAGTACTTTCGAGCATGTCAGCTTCTTACCCTCTGGGAGAGATGCCTAAAGCCACTGAGGAGCCACAGCACAGCTGCCATTTTACGGCTTCAGTTGCAGCTTCAGCTCCTGGCCTGTGGGCTGTAGGGACATCCAGCAATCATTCTTGGGTGTAATCACTCTTGCTTTAACCTTCTTGGATCTGGACTGCATTCTGGGGCAGAGGTCTTGGGGTGTGTGACCAGCTTGCCAGAGTGTTTGGGGGCTTCAGAGAGGGCACCTAACTAATACCTCTGGCAGTTGAGAAAACCCCAACGTTTGGGAAGGAAACTCCCCTGTCTGGTGGCAGAGTCCTACTCTGGCAACAAGAAAAAAGAAAGAAAGAACCTAGAAATCATCCTTCAAGAAATTCTCAAGGAAAATTGCGTTGATATTTTAGACCCAGAGGGCGAAAGAGGTTGAAAGAACCCATCGAACACCTCCTGAAAAAAAAATCCCCAAAAGAAAACTCCAAGGAATATTATTGCCAGGTTCCAGAATTCCCAAACCAAGGAGAAAACACTACAAGCAGCCAGGAAGAAAAATTTCAATATTGTGGAAACAGAATTACAATAGCACAGGACGGGGGCGGAGCCAAGATGGCAGAAATGAAGCAGTAACCTCACTGAGCTCCTCGGTCACTAAGGCTCAAAGGGTGAATCTGAGCGGAATCTGGAGTGACAGAGCCCACTGGAAGACGAAGTGTGGAAGAGTCCAGCCCGGGAGGTTGCCCAGTGTGTCCTGACTGGTCAAGTGCAGAGCGTGTGGGGTCTGCACAGCTCAGACCTAAAAGCAGACAAGGAGACCACATCAGAGAGAGAAAAAGCCCCAGCCTGCAGACTTACCGAGGATGAATCACAGTCATCTCTCAGATGGATAGGATCATTGGAGCCAGGTAGAGAGTTGGGCCCTCAGTGGAAAGAGCGGGCTTCTCTGGCTGCATTCAGCCCCCAGCCTGGAAGTTTAGAAACGGCCTGCCTATATAATACAGGGACTGGAATGGCAAATTAAATTCTATCTGCTCAGATCCTCCCATCCCTCCTTCATGAAGCAGAAAACCCAAAGATAAGTCTCCCACCCAGATTGAAATCCCAAGTTAATGGAAATAGCCCCAGGCTTGAGAGTTTCCAAGAAGGGGTGTAACTGAGACAGCCAGGAGTCTCAAAAGAAGAGAGGGATGGGTTGAAAAAAGCCCCACCTCACCTCACCAACAAAAGCCGACTTATAGCCCAGTGGTATAGAGGCAGAAATCTGAAGTGGTCAGACTCACCCACACCTAAGCATCTATATCCCTCATTGACTTCCCTGAATTAGCCATAAACTAGACACCCAGGGGTATTCAAAGTCAAGGATCAGGCCCTAAACTCATAGCGTGAGAAACTAAGAAACAGGAAGTCACAATGGGAAAAAAAGAAGCTGAGAAGGAGAAGGGGAAGGCAAGAAAGTCTATTTGAGCATACTATGCAGGGCAAGAACAACAAAATACACAGGACAATATAGACTCCCTAACCACACCTGAGACCACAGAAGGAAACATGATCTGCTCTCAAGCCCAAATAGCATTCCTGGAGGAGCGTCAGAAAAAATTTAAAGACCAAATCAGGGAGGCAGTGACCAACTTGGAAAAAAGTCTCACTGAAGTAATTGGAGAAAATACCTCCCTAAAAAAGGAACTTCAAAAAATAACTGAAGATCGTAATTCAATAAAAATTAGAAACAATCAAATTGAAGCTCAGAACTCTATGATGCAGCAAGAGTCAATCAAACAAAACAAGAGGATGGAAAAACTTCAAGAAAATGTAAAATATCTCACTGGAAAAATAACTGACCTAGAGTACAGATCCAGGAGAGACAACTTAAGAATTGTTGGTCTACCAGAAAGCCATGATGAAAAAATCAGCCTAGACAACATCCTCCAAGAGATTGTCAAAGAAAACTGTCCTGAGGTCCTGGAATCAGAAGATAAAATACCTATTGATAGAATTCACCAGACTCCTCCTGAAAGAGATCCCAAACTGAAAACTCCAAGAAATATAGTAGCCAAATTCCAGAATTATAAGATTAAAGAAAAAATTCTACAAGCAGCCAAAAAGAAACAATTCAAATATTGAGGAACTACAGTTAGGATCACACAGGACCTAGCAGCTTCTACATTAAAAGAGCTGAGGGACTGGGATTTAATATTTCGTAGGGCAAGAGAGCTAGGACTACAACCAAGGATTAACTACACTGCAAAACTGAGCATAATCTTTCAGGCAAGGAGATGGACATTTAATGAAGTAAGGGACTTCCAGAATTTCCTGATGAAAAAGCCAGAGCTCAATGGAAAATTTGATGTCCAATTACAAGACTCCAGAAGGAAATAAAAAGGTAAACAAGGGTAACATAGACTCACACATGCAGAAGTGCACACACCCACACCCACAAACACATGCTCATTACTTGGGATGCAACAAGAGCAAAATGTTCACATCCCTATATTTGGAGCTGATAACTATCGATATTCGAAATCTTTATGATTATCATGACCTTCAAAAGGGTTATACTTAGAGGGTGTGGGTATGAATGCACTAACATGGACTCTAAAAAAAAGACTATTAGGGGGATCAAAACTACTGTAATGGGAAAAAGGAAAGGATGAGCTAGGAAAAGGTAAAATATGCCATATGAAGAGGCATCAAAACACACTATAGAAGAGGGGAAAGAAAGAGGGAGAAGAACATCATTTAAACACTATTCTCACTGGTTCGGGTCCAAAGAAGGATCAACTTAATCAGTGAAGTTTAAGATTCTAATGTGAATAGACACATAAATTCATTACATAGAGGAAAAGGAGGGAGGGAGAGGAGCACTGTTTGAAATTTACTCTCATTGGTTTGGAATCAAACAGGGAGTAATTTACTCTGATAAGTATAAAAATTTTTTGTGTCCTATAGATAGTGGGAGGGCAAGGGGGGGGGTGAAAAGGAAGAGACAAAAGGGAGGGATTACAAGGGAGGGAAATAGTAATAAGGGGAGAGGGTAGGTTAAGAAGGGGGGGCCACTGGGTGGGAACACTGAGGGAGGGGGCGGTCAAAAGGGAAAACTTCAAGGAGGGGAAGGGAGAAGGAAGAAACATAAACATCGGAGGGAATAGGATGGAGGGGAAGAGACAGATAGTCATCATTACTGTGAATGTGAATGGGATGAACTCTCCCATAAAACAGAGGCGGAAAGCAGAATGGATTAAAAACCATAATCCTACAATATGCTGTCTTGAAGAAACACATTTGAAACAAAGGGATACCCACAGGGTAAAGGTAAAAGGTTGGAGTAAAATTTATTATGCCTCAGCTAAAGTTAAAAAAAGCAGGGGTAGCAATACTTATCTCAGATAAAGCAAAAGCAAAAATAGATCTAATTAAAAGATATAAGGATGGAAACTATATCCTACTAAAAGGCACCATTGAGAATGAAGCAATATCACTACTTAATATATATGCACCAAGTGGTATAGCAGCCAAATTCCGAGAGGAGAAGTTAAATGAATTAGAGGAAGAAATAGATAGCAAAACTATACTAGTGGGGAACCTTAATCTCCCCCTCTCTGAACTCGATAAATCTAAACTCAAAATAAACAAGAAAGAGGTTAAGGAGGTGAATAGAATCTTAGAGAGACTAGATATGATGGATCTCTGGAGAAAACTAAATGGGGATAAAAAGGAATTTACTTTCTTTTCAGCTTTGCAAGGTACATACTCAAAAATAGACCATGTACTAGGGCATAAAAACCTCACAATCCAGTGAAGAAAGGCAGAAATCTTAAGTGCATCATTCTCAGATCATGATGCAATAAAAATTATATGCAATAAAGGGCCAGGGAAAGATAGACTAAAACCTAATTTGAAAGTAAAAAAATTTAATCCTAAAGAATTGGTGGGTCAAACAAGAAATTATAGAAACAATCAATAATTTCATTCAAGAGAATGATAATAATGAGACAACATACCAAAATTTGTGGAATACACTAAAGGCAGTTCTCAGGGTAAGTTTTATATCCCTGAGTGCATACTTAATTAAAGCAGAGAGAAGGGAGGTCAATGAATTGGACATGCAATTGAAAAAGTTAGAAAAAGAACAAATTGAAAATCCCCAATTTAGTACTATATTAGAAATATTGAAAACCAAAGCTGAGATTAATAAAATTGAAATTAAGAAAACTATTGAATTAATAAATAAAATTAAGAGCTGGTTTATGAAAAAATCAACAAAATTGATAGACCCTTAGTCAATATGATAAAAAAAAGAAAGAAGTAAACCAAATTATGAGTATCAAAAATAAAAAGGGTGAATCTACCTGTAATGAAGAGGAAATCAAAATAATAATGAGGAATTATTTTTCCCAATTGTATACTCATAAATATGACAATCTTAGTGAAATGAATGAATATTTACAAAATCACAAATTGCCCAGATTAACTGAAGAGGAAGTGAGTTACCTAAATAACCCCATCTTAGAAAAAGAAATCAAACAAGCCATCAATGAACTCCCTAGGAAAAAGTCTCCAGGGGCAGATGGGTTTACCTGTGAATTCCATCAAACATTTAAAGAACAATTGATTCCAATACTCTACAAACTATTTGGGAAAATTAGTGAAGAAGGAGTCCTACCAAACTCTTTCTATGACACAAATATGGTACTGATTCCTAAATCAGGAATAGATTAAACAGAGAAAGAAAATTATAGACCAATTTCCCTCATGAATTTAGATGCAAAAATTCTAAATAAAATATTAGCCAAAAGACTCCAACAACTTATCACAAAAATAATACACTCTGATCAGGTAGGATTCATTCCAGGAATGCAAGGATGGTTTAATATTAGGAAAACCATCAGCATAATTGAGCACATCAACAATAAAACTAGCAGAAACCACATGATCATCTCAAGAGATGCAGAAAAGGCTTTTCACAAAGTACAACACCCATTCCTATTAAAAACAGTAGAAAGTATAGGAATAAATGGAGCCTTCCTTAAAATAGTTGATAGCATCCATTTAAAACCATCAGCAAGTATTATATGCAATGGGGATAAACTAGAAGCCTTTCCAATAAGATCAGGAGTGAAACAAGGGTGTCCACTATCACCCCTCTTATTCAAACTGGTACTAGAAACACTAGCAGTAGCAATTAGAGAAGAAAAAGTAATCAAAGGAATCAAATTAGGCAAAGAAGAGACCAAGCTATCACTCTTCGCAGATGCTATGATGATATACTTAGAGAATCCTAGAGAATCAAGTAAAAAACTACTAGAGACAATAAATAAATTTGGCAAAGTTGCAGGTTATAAAATAAACCCACGTAAATCCTCAGCATTCCTGTACATCTCTAATGAAACTCAACAGCTAGAGATAGAAAGAGAAATCCCATTTAAAGTCACTGTAGACATTATAAAATATTTGGGAATCTATTTGCCAAAACAAACCCAGAATCTATATGATCACAACTACAAAACACTTCTCACACAAATAAAAGCAGATCTAAATAGTTGGAAAAATATCAATTGCTCATGGCTGGGTCGAGCTAATATAATAAAAATGACAATTTTACCCACACTAAACTATATATTTAGTACCATACCAATCAATTTACCAAAAAACTACTTTGTAGAGTTAGAGAAAATAATAACAAAATTTATTTGGAAAAACAAACGGTCTAGAATATCAAGGGAATTAATGAAAAGAAATGCTAGGGAAGGTGGACTAGCTATGCCAGATCTCAATCTGTATTATACAGCAGCAGTCATCAAAACTGTTTGGTACTGGAAGAGGTGTAGAGTAGTGGATCAATGGAATAGATTAGGTGCAGGAGACCCAGCAGTTAATGAATATAGTAATCTATTGTTTCATAAACCCAAAGACCCCAGTTTTGGGGATAAGAACACACTGTTTGACAAAAACTGCTGGGAAAACTGGAATACAGTATGGCAGAAAGTGGGCATAGATCACTATCTAACACCATATACCAAAACCAAGTCTAAATGGGTGCATGATCTAGGTGTAAAGGATGTTGCTGTAAGCAATTTGGGAAAGCAAGGGATAGTTTACCTGACGGATCTGTGGAGAGGGGAAGATTTTAGGACCAAACAAGAATTAGAGAGCATTATAAAATGCAAAATGGATAATTTTGATTACATTAAATTGAAAAGCTTCTGCACAAACAAAGCCAATGTAACCAAGAACAAGAGGGAGGTGGGAAATTGGGAAAGGATTTTTCCAACTTGTGTCTCTGATAAAGGACTCATTTCTAAAATTTATAGAGAATTGAGCCAAATCTATATGAATACAAGTCACTCTCCAATTGATAAATGGTCAAAGGATATGAACAGGCAGTTTTCAGAGAAAGAAATTAAAGATATCTATAATCATAAGAAGAAATGCTCTAAATCACTATTAATTAGAGAAATGCAAATCAAAACAACTCTGAGATACCACATCCCTCCAGTCAGATTGGCTAAGATGACAAAACAAGAAAGTGACAAATGCTGGAGAGGATGTGGACAAATGGGAACACTAATACATTGCTGGTGGAGTTGTGAACTTATGCAACCATTCTGGAGAGCAATCTGGAATTATGCCCAAAGGATTATAAATAATTTCATACCCTTTGACCCAGCCATACCACTTCTAGGGTTATATCCCAAAGAGATCATAGAAGTGGGAGGAAGACCCATATGTACAAAAATATTTTTAGCAGCCCTTTTTGTGGTGGCAAAGAATTGGAAACTAAGGGGGTGCCCATCAATTGGGGAATGGCTAAACAAGTTGTGGTATATGAATGTAATGGAATTTTATTGTGCTATAAGAAACGAGGAGATGACGGATTTCATAATTACCTGGAGAAACTTATACAAACTGATGCTGAGCGAGAAGAGTAGAATCAGAAGAAATTTGTATACAATCACAGACATACCATATCTTTGATGACCAACTATGACAGACTGGACTCTTCTCAGCAATGCAGTAATATAAGTTAATCCCGAATGACTCAAGAAAATGAGAAATGTGCCATCCAGAGATATAACTACAAAGAACTGAGCCTGAATCCTGATGGAAGCAAACTAAATGATCTTTTTCTTTTTGTTGTTTGGTTTTATTTCTTCTTTACCATCTTTCATCCCACCTAGTACAATAAGCCTTTGTAATTGGAATAATGTCTAATATGAATGCATTTGCAGGTCTTATACTGGCTGTCGTGGGGGGAGGGGGGAGGGAAGTAAAGGAAATTTGAAAATCAAGGAACTATGGAATTGAATCTTGTGAACTGATACTAAACTAATAAATTAAAAAAAAAAAGAATAGCACAGGACCTGGCAGCTTCTACACTGAGGGATCGAAGGGCATGGAATGTAATATTCCAGAGGGCAAAGGAGCTGGCATTAAACAAAGAATCACCTACCCAGAAAAACTGAGTATCTCATTCGGGGGAAAATATGGTCATTCAGTGGAGTAGAGGATTTTCAAGCATTCTTTTTTTTTAAACAAATGCTTTATTAACTCCTGTTTTACATCATTCATTTCCACCATATTTTGAGTTACAATTTTTATCCTTGTTTTTCCCCTACCCAACCTCCCATAATAGCAGTCCCACAAGATATTGCTTCCTCCATCCTTCTCTCTCCCATCTCTTCTCCCCCACCCCCTTAGACTTTTCCATTAGAGAAGGTGTATCTCTGTGCCCCAATGCATGTACATCTTATCCCCCAATTACATGCAAAAGAGCATTAATGATAGTGTATATATATATATATATATACATATATATATATGTATATATATATATACCTATATATATACCTATATATATATATATATATATATATATATATATATATATATATATATATATATTTGAAGCATTTAATTTTAAGACCTCGAATTTCAGATCCATTCCCTTCCTCCCTTGTCACCCATTCCCTCTGGGAATATAAGTAATTCAGTATGTGTTGTACATGTATAGCTATGCAAAATATTATCATAGTAGATATATTGTACAAGGCTGCTTATAATTCCCTCCCACTCATCCCACCCCCCACCTGGTCCATTCCCTACATGATCCTGTCCCTCTTCTATAGTGGGTACTTCCAACCTCCCCTCACCCCAAGGATGCCCTCCCATCCATCATCCCTCCTCTCATCCCCCTTCCCCCTATGCTGCTGCAGGTTGAGATATCCCATTTAGTATGTATGTCATTCTCTCCCTGAACCAAATTCAATGAGAATGTGGTTTTGCCTTTTTGCCTTCCTATTCTTCCCCTCCTCTGCAGCCACTTCCCTGTGCTTCTTCTACATGAGATAATTTACCCTACCCTGTCTCTCCCCTTCTCCTCCTGCCACTTTCCTCTCTCACCTCATAATTTCACCCCTTAGGTATTATCCCTTTCCAACAAATTCAACCTATACCGTCTATCCATGTATAACTGTAAACCTATATACACATTCACATATGTATTCACATGAGCATATACCCTTCTTCCATTATTTTCATGTTGAGAAAGGTTTCACCAATCACAGTTATTGTTTTTCCATGGAGGAATGTAAACAGGTTAACTTTGATAAGTACTTTTTGATTTCTTTTCCCTGATTACCTTCTCAGGTAATCCTTGACTTTCTAGCTCTTTTATAGTGTAGGACTAGTCGTCCAATGTTGGAGTGGGTTGGTGTGCGTGTACTGTTCCAGGCTTCACATGTTTTTCATCAGCCAATTGATGGCCTGTGGACTGAGAGTTTCATAAGCAGCTGCTGCTGCTGTTGCCACTGCCAGCTCAATTACCCCCAATGTTGGCCCAATTCCTAGTCAGGATTCTTCTTTCACTCAGGTCCCACAGAGTTTTCCCACTGACCTTTTATGCTATCTTTGGTGTTTGCTGGTTGAGAAACATGGAAACTTCCATAGGTGAAGGGATTCAGTTCCCTGACGCCTGCTCTCACACTGGCTGTCCTAGCATGGCCCATGCTGGACTGTGCTCCAATCTCAGCCCAGTGTGATATATTCTTCCTCTCATCCTTCCAGATTGTCTTAAAATGGAGATTTGCTTCACTCTGTCATTTTGTGGTTACTGTAGTTCCAGAATTTGTTTAGTCATTTTTACAGGTATTTGGAGGGTTTAGGGGGAAAGTTTAAGCAAATTCCTCCTCTTACTCTGTCATCTTGACTCCGTCCCTCCATGTTTATCAATAACATGTTTATTTACATATTTGCATCTTAACACAACCAGATGATACTTGTAACTCTTGAAAACTATGTCTGTATTAGCATGGTTAGAATGAGTATGCATAGAGAAAGGGTGTGAGTTTAAGTTAACTTCGATGTGATGATAAAAAAATAAATTAATTAAGGAGTGAAAAAAAATAATTGTAGTGAGAGAAGAGGAAAGGGAAAATCAGAATAGGGTAAAATGAATTATCTTAAGAGGCACAAAAGACAGGTAACAATAGAGAGAAAGAACAGTCTGGCTAAATATTGTATGAACCTTACTCTCATAAGGTTTTTTCTAAAAGAAGGAATAACATGCGCACTCAGTTGTGTGTAGAAATTTATCTTACCTTATAAGGAAATAGGAGAGGAAAGGGGAAAGAAAAGTTATGGGGGTAGATAGAAGGTAGTACAGATTGAGGGAGGTAGTGATCAGAAGCCAAACAATGGTGAGGAAAGAAAGGGATAAAGGAGAGAGAAAAGTATACATGTGGAAAAATAAGATGGAAGGAAATATTCAGTAATCATGATTGTCATTGTAAATGGAATAAACTCTCTCATAAAACAGAAGTGGATAACAGAGTGAATTAATAACCAGAATCCTACAATATTTTGTTCACAAGGAACACTTTAGAAGTAGAGAGATACACACCATGGAAAGGTAAAATGCTGGTGCAGAATATATTATGCTTCAGCTTAAGTTAAAAACCAATAACAACAAGGGTAAGAATTCTGATATCAGACAAAGCAAAAGTAAAAATATAATTAAAAGAAATACAAAAGGTGATCACATTTTGCTGTAATTTACTATAGACAATGATATACTATACATAAATTCGCCAAGTGGTGTGTCAACCATATTCTTAGAGAAATGAAGTGAGTTACAGAAAAAGAAAATAGACAGTTAAACTATACTAATGGGGGATCTCAACCTGCCCCTCTCAGAACTAGTTTCATCTAATCACAAAATAAACAAGAAATCAGTTAAAGAGAAGAACAGAATTTTAGAAAAATTAGATATGGTAGAGCTCTGGAGAAAATTGAATGGGGATACAAAAGAATATAAAATTTTCAAAAAATGGTCCAGAATATTAAGGGAATTAATGAAAAGAAAATGCAAATGAAGGTGATTTAGCTGTGCCAGATCTAAAAATATTATAAAGCATCAATCATTAAAACTATTTGGTACTTGCTAAAAATAGAATGGTGAATCAGTGGAATAGGTTAGGTACACAAGACAAAGTTGTCAATGATTTTAGTAATCTACTGTTTAAATAAACCTGAAAACTCCAAGTTATGGGATAAGAACTCTGTATTTGATAAAAAAAAAATTGGGAAACTGGCAAGTAGTTTTAGAGGAACTAGGCATAGACTAACATCTCATACCATATGCCAAGATAAGGTCAAACTGGGTACATGATTCCCATATAAAGGGTGATACTCTAAGCAGATTAGGAGAGCAATAGTTTACCTGTCAGATCTATGGATATGCTATAAAATTATGACCAAACAAGGGAACTAGGACATTAAGACATGAAAAAATGGGTAATTTTGATCACATTAAATCAAAAAGGTTTTGCCCAAGCCAAACCAATGTAACCAAAATTAGAAGTTAAGCAGAAAGCTGGGAAATAATTTTTAAAACCAGGGCTTCAGATAAAGTCCTCATTCTCCAATATATAGAAAATAAGTGAAATTTGTAAAAGTATAATTTGTGCCCCAATTGATACATATGTGTTAAAAGCATTATGCAGATGAAGAAACCAAAGCTTTCTAGAGTCATCTAAAAGGTTCTGAATATTCATAGATTAGATAAATGTAAATTGAATCAACCCTGTGTTACCCCCTCACATCTATCAGATTGGCTAATGTGATGTAAAAGAAAAATTGTAATGGTTGCAGTGAAAATGGGAGAATTGGGACATTATTTCACCCTCAGTAGAGTTGTGAGCTGATCTTATCTTTATGGAGAGTAATTTGAGACTATGACCAAAGGGTTTATAGAAACTATGTATACTCTTTGATCTAACAATAGCATGACTAGACCTCCATGCCAAAGATATTTTTAAAAAGAAAGGAGGAAAATATTCATGTATAAAAAATATTTATAGCAAATTTTTTGTGGTAGCAAAAGATTGGGAATAAAATTGATTCCTATCAATTGGGTAATGGATAAATAAGTTGTTATATATAATAAAAATGGAACACTATTGTGCTATAAAGAGTGACAGGCAAGATGATTTCAGAAAAATCCGGGAAAGAATTATATTTTTTTTTTTTTGGCTTTTTGGAGGGCAATTGGTATTAAATGACTTGCCCGAGGTCACATGGCTAGATTTTGTGTTAAGTGTCTGAGGCCTTATTTGAACTCAGGTTCTCCTTACTCAAGGGCCGGCGCTCTATTTACTGCACCACCCAGCCTCCCTGAAAGACTTATAAACTTTTATGCAAATGTTAATGAGCAGAACCAGAAGAACATTAAACACAGTAACAGTGATATTGTATGATGATCTACTCTGAATAGAATCCTTATCCTCAGCAATAGAATACTCCAAGACAATCCAAAAAAATCATGATGAAATATATCATCCACATTAAGAAAAGGAATCCATAGAGTCTTTTTTTTTTTTTTTATAAGCAATTGGGGTTAAGTAACTTGCTCAAGGTTACACGGCCAGTCATTATTTATGTGTGGGTGCTCATTTTCTGAGGCCAGATCTGATCTCGGGTCATCCGGCGCTCTTACTCACTGCGCCGCCTAGCCACCCCTTTAGGGCAATTGGGGTTAAGTAACTTGCCCAAGGTTACACGGCTAGGTTTTTGTTTGTGCGGATTAAGTGTCAGAGGCCGGCTCCGAACTCAGGTCCTTCTGATTCCAGGGCCAGCGGTCTATTCACTGCGCCACCTAGCCGCCCCCTCCATAGAGTCTTAAAGCAGTTTGAAGCATACTGTTTTCTCTTTCTTTTATTCATATTATTTTTTTTTGTTTTCATCTATTTCTTCTTTCACAACATAACTACTATGAAAATATCTTTCCTATGATTGCACATATATAACCTTTAACTGTCTGAGGGAGGGTATAAGTGAATGAAGGAGGGAGAAAATTTGGAACTCAAAACAAAAAAAAATGTTAAAAGATTATATATAATTTTTAAAAATAAAATATTATTAAAAAGAGAAAAATAGTTCTAAATCACTATCCATTAGCGAAAATAAAATTTATTCAACTCTCAGGTACCTGCACAGCTATCAAAAATTCTGGAGGGGATAATCACAAATAGGTACACTAATAAACATTTGCTAGAATTGTGAACTGGTTCAACCATTGTGGAGTACAATTTGAAAATATATAATCAAATAGCTCTAAAACTGAATATCCTCTGACACAAAAAATGCCACTATAAGGACTGTACACTAAAAATATCTAAGGAAGTAGAGAGGCACCTATTTCTAAAAAAACATATATAGCAATTTTTTTAATGGTTACAAAGGATTGAAAATTGAATAGATACCCAGCAACTTGGGAATGGATGAATGAGTAAGATATTCTGTGTCGAAATACTATTGTGTTATAAGAAATGACATGTGTGTGGCAGTTTCTGAAAAATGATGACGATAACAACAACAACAGGAAATATCTTTATGAACTCATGCAAATTGAAGTGAGCAGTTCTAGGAGGTCATTGTCAATAGTAAGAGCAATGTTGTAATGATCATCAGTTCTGAATTGATCAGCATAATGATAGAAGATGGTTTTGAGTAACTGATGAGACAATGCTGTCCACATCCAGAGAGAGAACTCTGAATGCAAATTGAAGTGCAATTTTCTCACTGTATTATTTTTTTTGCTTTTTTTTTGTAATATGGCTAATATGGAAATAAGTTTTACATGATTTAAAATGTATCATTCATGTAATTTTGCTTTCCTATTTAGGAGATGGAGAGATTGTGAGTTTGGGACAAAATTTGGGACTTAATTTCAAAAGGAATTAAGAAATCAATTGAAATAGATAAACAAGTAAATATTTGTAAATACCTACACAAATCTAACTAAACATACGTAATCTTATACAAATAGACAAAATATATTTTAAAAAATAATATAAAAATTAGAAAAAAAAACCTGGATGTCTAGGTGGCTTATTTTTACAAAACCTTAAACTACATTTTCAACTAATCTTTAGTTTAAAATATTATTTCATATTTGAATGAAATCAAAAGGTTGACAAATGCAAAAGATTATCTACTCTAATGTTCAGTATGAATACCTATTTAACAAAAAAAAAAACTACAGAAGAATTTGGAAGAAATTAAGTTTGGATTAATACCTTACATTTATGTACATCAAGAGCCATATTGGGATGGTAAACAGGTAGTAAGATTGAATAAGTATACCTATTAAGTCCCTACTATGTGCCAGATACTGTGCTATGTATTTTCCAAGTATGATCTCATTTTAATCTCACAACCACCCTGTGAGGTAGATATTATTATTGTTATTATCACCACAACCACCACCACCACCACGATCATCATCATCATCATTATAATATTGAGAACACTAAAGTAAGTAGATATGAAATGATTTGTTCAAATTCACAAAAAAGCTATTTACTGTATGTTGTTAGATTTGAACTTGTGTCTCTTACTTAAGTCCCTGGATTCTATCAAGTATGCCACTTAGGTGCCTTCAAATGTAAAAGAAAATAGCTTTAAAAATATAGCAAAATGGAAGAAGATGAACGATTATCCTAATGTGAGGATTTGTTACAATACAAGGAATGGAAATGTTCTCAAAATGAAAAAAAAATGATACTTAAATAAAAATTAATCAATAAAACTAGAAAAGAAGCAAAACAGTTAATTTGGAAAAAAATTTCGAGAATTTTCTCAGATGAAACTTATATATGATGTGTAACATACTTGCACAAATACGTCCCTAAGAAGATAACATAAAATTGAATTAAGAGGAAGTTTTCAAGAGAAAAAGAAATAAATTATTAACAATGAAATCAAACTAATTCAAACTAGTAGTAAGGAAAATGCAAATTCAGACATTTCTGTATAATTATTTATTTAGGGTATTGTTTTTAGCATACACAAGCATATTCATTCATAAATGCATGCTGAATACTGAACCTATTCTTATGTGTATGTTCTTGCTCACATATGACCAGACCTGTGATTTCACAAGCTTTGAGACAGTTTTGTTCAAAATAGTTTTTTTTTCTCATTATTTAGATTACTTCCTTTGTGTCTTATCGTTTTATATAGTTTCCAAGACCACTGAAAGGATAAATACCTATTCTACACTAACACAGTTTGTTTATGTCAAAGGTAGAATTTAAGTCATTTTTTATGACTCTAATCTCTTTATTTACTTGAACATGATACCACCTTTATTGGCTATATCTTATCAAAATATTGCATTCTGTTTGATTAAGTAAATGCCAGCATTGTAGTTGCTATAATAAAAAAATAAATATGGAAATATATAAAAATTATTCAAAATCATATTTCTATGAGTCTTAAATTTGACCAATCTCATCGAATCAAGGCACAATTTACTAAAATTTAATTTTCTTCATCTTCATTAACTGACTAGTGATTTGGGTGAATTGGTTAATAATTAGGAACTTGTATAGAACCAGACAAAAAAGAACTACTGTTATCCACATGGTTAGTAGTCCAGAAAGTAGAATCCCATTCTTGGAGTCAGGAAGACCTTAGTTCAGAGCTAGTCTCAGACTCTAGATGTGTGATCCTATTTTACTGTAACTGGTACTACTGCCACATGGGCTACAGCTTGGTGGTTTGAAATTAAAATTTTATTAAATGAGAAACTTTTCATCATACCCCTTTGATTAAAAGTCATTAAAAACAGCACATATTAAGTGAATGAACCTGTCCCCTTCATGTCATTGCACTCCCTAATTGTCTAAGCTTTAAAGGTTATGAGAATAGATACAACATGGTCTGAACATGTAAACCACCTGGGATCACAATCTTCTGAAGCCAATTCAGTAAGATGGTTTTCAATGCTCTAGGTACCCTCTGGAAAAAGAAAAAAAAATGCAGTGTTAGATCATGTCTTGCCTTGATAAGATGCCAGTATGGGAAGTATCTATCTGTGCAGTAGGGATACAATTGTGATTTGGATGAAAGTGATACTTCATTGATACCTTTCAGGAGTCCACTCTAATATCCCCCCCCCCCAAAAAAAAAGAAAAAATAAAGTAAACAATTGTGATAGAGTACAGAAATGTTACAAATGGAAACTACCTAGTGGTATATATGAAGTGATAAAACTAAAAATACAGATATGTAGCACTACCAAGTTGAATTTGAATGCTCATTAGACAGAATTGTGGTTATATTTAGGGATAATTTAAATTTTATATTTATCCAGGAAGGAAAAATAAACAATTTGTACTTGTTTTTCATTGTCCTGTTGATACTGATTTTTATCATAATTCAAAGTCACAACAAAGCACAGTGAGACAGAAAGGTAGGAAGAAGAAATACACTTTACACCAAAGATTCTCTAAATAGGAAATAGTTCTGATTTAGATACTAGCAGTAACATTAAATCACACATCCTACTAAAAAAAAATAAATGTAATAATAAAAGTCAAACACATGGGGTATGAAAGTGCTATTGAATAATAGAGAAAAATCAAATAGCAATGAACATTTGAGGCCACTCTGACTGAATGAAGATGTATATTTTTAAACAAATACTTTATTAACTTCTGTTTTACATCATTCATTTCCGCCAGATTTTGAGTTACAATCATCCCCCCCTGCTATTCCCCTACCCAACCTCCCAGATTAGCAGTCCCACAAGATATCACTTCCTCCAATCTGCTCTCTCCCATACCTTCTGCCATAACCCCTTCGACTTTTCCATTAGAGGAAGGTGAATCTTTGTGTCCCAATGCCTGCTCATACAAGCAAAAGAGTAATAATAATAGTATTTATATATATTTGAAACATTTAATGTTAAGACCTCGAATTTCAGATCCATTTCCTTTCTCCCTTGTCACACATTCCCTCTGAAGAGATAAGTAATTCAGTATTTGTTGTACGTCTCTAGCTATGCAACACATTATCATAGTAGATATATTGTACAAGGCTGCTTATAATTCCTTCCCACTCATCCCACCCCCCCACCTGCTCTATTCCCTACATGATCTCGTCCCTCTTCTATAGTGGGTATTTCCAACCTCCCCTACCACCAAGGATGCCCTCCCATCCATCATCCCTTCTCTCATCCCACTTCCCCCTATTCTGCTGCAAGGTGAGATATCACATTTAGTATGTATGTCATTCTCTCCCTGAAGCAAATTCAATGAGAATGTGGTTTTGCCTTTTCCCCTTCCTATTCTCCCCCTGCCTTGCAGCCACTTCCCGTTGCTTCTTCTACATGAGATAGTTTACCCTACCCTGTCTCTCCCCATCTCCTCTTGCCACTTTCCTCTCTCACCTCATAATTTCATCCCTTGAGTATTCTCCCTTCCCAACAAATTCAACCTATGCCCTCTATCCATATATAACTGTAACCATATACACACACATTCACATATGTATTCATATGACCACACCCCCTTCTTCCATTATTGTCATAGTGAGAGAGATATCATCAGTCACAGTTATTGTTTTTCCATATAGGAATGTAAATAGTTCAACTTTGATAAGTTCCTTTTGATTTCTTTTCCCTGATTATCTTCTCAGGCATCTCTTACTTCTTGCCTCTGGATGTCAAATTTTCTATTCAATTCTTGTTTTTTCCTCAAGAATACTTGGAAGTCCTCTATTCCACTGAATGACCATATTTTCCCCTGAAACAAAATACTCAGTTTTGCTGGGTAGGTGACCCTTGGGTCCATTCCCAGTTCTTTTGCCCTCTGGAATATCATATTCCATGCCCTTTGATCCCTCAGTGTAGAAGCTGCCAGATCCTGTGCTATTCTGATTGTGTTTCCATAATATTGAAATTGTTTCTTCCTGGCTGCTTGTAGTATTTTCTCCATGAACTGGGGAATTTAGAACCTCGCTATAATATTCCTGGGAGTATTCTTTTTGGGATCTTTTTCAGGAGGTGTTTGGTGGATTCTTTCAACCTCTCTTTTGCCCTCTGGATCTAAAACATCAGGACAATTTTCCTTGAGAATTTCTTGAAGGGTGATTTCTAGGTTCTTTCTTTGATCATGGCTTTAGGGTAGTCTAATAATTTTTAAATTGTCTCTCCTGGATCTATTTTCCAGGTCAGTGGTTTTTCCCATGAGATATTTCACATTGCCTTCTAATCTTTCATTTGTTTGGATGTGCTTAACACCATCTTGAATTCTCATAAAGCCATTAGCATCCATTTGCTCCATTCTAACTCTGAAGGAATGAATCTCCTCAGTGAACTTTTGAGATTCTTTTTCCATCTGGCAAATTCGACTTTTTAAGGCATTCTTCTCCTCATTGCCCTTTTGGGCCTCCTTTGCCATTTGAGTTAGTCTATTTTTTAAGGTGTTGTTTTCCTCAGTCAGGCTGTTGACCCTCATTTCATACTTTTCCTGCATCCTTCTCATTTCTCTTTCCAATTTTCCTCCACTTCTCTTATTTGATTTTTAAAGTCCTTCTTAAGGTCCTCTATGGCCTGCAACCCCCTCATGTTTTCCCCTGGGGCTTTTGGAGCAGGACTTCTGACCTCACAGTCCTTTTCCCACTCTATGCCCCTAAAATAGGAGTCTAGGGTTGCATTGTTTCTGTTTCCTTTGCCTTGGCATGTTGCCACTTAATTGCTTGACTTTTGGGCTTGTTGCCACATTATGGCTTTTTGGACAGACACAGGAATTTTCGTCCCGAACGTCTGGGGGGCAACTTCCGTTTCTGGCAAGCTGTAAACCCACCCACAACTTCCACCCTAGATCACAATCCATATCCAGGGAGGTTATAACAAGAGCAATTCCCCCCAAGAGTGATTGCTGGATCTCCCTACAGTTCGCAGGCCAGGACCTGGAGTTGCCTCTGGAAACTACAAAATGGCGTTCTCCATCTAGACCCCAGGGGAGGAAGCTGATGCATTCCCCAAATACTGGTCCCAAAGTCCATAGGACACTAACCTCTTACTTTGTCCTAGGCATGTCTATTTTGATAATTCTGGAGTCGCCACAGCTCCTGGTGTTCTGGGGTCTCTCCAGCCGGCTGCTGGCCCTGCCGCCCTGGGGCTAAAACCTCACCTCGAAGGAACCTGGCCTCCGCTTGGCTCAGCACCCCGCACTCTGCCCACTGCGTGCTGCTGACTCCCAGAGTGCTTCGCTGGTCCTTCCTGCAGGGCTGCTGGGTTGTCCTCAGCGGGAGGTTAGCTTCTCTGTGTTGTTCTTCGTGTCCTGGGGCACCAGAAGTTGTTCAGAGTACCCGTTTACATAGCTTTGGGGGGATCTGAGGGCAAAGTGGCTTGGATGAGCTGTTTCTATGCCGCCATCTTGTCTTTGCCCCCTGGAAGATATATTTTTGAAGCAAAATCGCTCCTTCATTATTTTCAGTCTATTGTCTTATAATTAGCAAGCATATTACCAGAAAATATGACTATCAAGAATAATAAGGATAAGTTTACTGAATTATTGGGTTCAGAAGAGAAAGCATAATGTAATGAATAGAGAGTTGACCTAAAAGTCAAGAAGACCTGAGATCAAGTACGGCAGCTACCTTAGCACTAACCGTAAGGAAATTGTTTAATCTCTTAATTCTGCAACAGGAAACTCTAAAACTATATATTACAGAGAACAATATTAGTCTGCATTGGAAGAAGGATTTTTTTTCCTTTATTTTTTTTACTAAGTGGTTTTACCCATTTAAATGGAATTAACAACAACTATAAAGAGACTTCTCAAACCGCAAATGCCAAGAGTGTGATAGTTCAGTGGGAGATCTCTATGTGACCTATGTGAAAGAAGAGGGGAAAATCCAGCCTCAGTCCTGGGATGGTGAAGGTGGCAGCTGCTGCTGCTGCTTCCAGAGCTTGCAACACACAGATGGGGGGGGGGGGGCGGGATCCAGTGCCTGATACAAAATCCTTGAAACCTGAGACACTACACCCACATTCACTCCATATCCACTAGAAGAGGACTCCAACCTTGACAGAGAGCTAGAAAGTCATATATTTGACTGGGAAGATGAGCAAACAGAATGAAAAAGAAAAGTCAGACTCAGGAATCTTATTCAGGTGACAAAGAAGATCAAAAAATACCACCAGAATAAGGCAACAATGTCAAAGCTCCAACATCAAATACCCCCAAAAATATATGAATTGATGACAGGCCATGGAAGGACTCAAAAAGGATTGTGAAAAGAAAGTAAGAGAAGGAATGAAAATTTGAGAAGACAAATGAGAATGATACAAGAAAATCATGAAAACTGAGTCAACATCTTGCTAAAGGAGACCCAAAAATACACTGAAAAAAAAAAACAACATAAAAATATACAAACCAAAATGGCAGAAGAAGTCCAAAAAGGCTATGAAGAGAAGAATGACTTATAAAAGAGGTGTGGCCAATTGGAAAAGGATATCCAAAAGCTCACTGAAGAAAATAATTACATCAAAACTAGAATGTAGCAAATGGAAGCTAAAACTTTTATGAGAAATCAAGAAATTGTAAAAGAGAATGAAAAGAATGAAAAAAAAAACAGAAGATAATGTGAAATATCTCACTGGAAAAAAACACTGATCTGGAAAATAGATACAGGAGATATAATTTAATATTTATTAGATTACCTGAAGGCCATGATCAACAAGAGTCTAGGCTTCATGTATCAAGAATTTATCAAGAAGAATTGCCCTGGGGGGCGGAGCCAAGATGGCAGAGTAGAAACAGCTCGTCCAATCCTCTCTGCCCCCAGATTCCCCCCAAACTATGTAAAAGGGGACTCTGAACAACTTCTGGAGCCCCAGCACCCACAGAACAACACAGAGAAGCTAACCTCCCGCTGAGGAAAGCCCAGCAGCACTGCAGGAAGGACCAGCGCAGAGGTCTGGGACCTGGCAGCATGCAGCTCGCAGAGCGCAGGAGCCGAGCCAAGCCGAGCCGAGCCCAGGTCAGTGTGAGCCGAGGTTTTAGCCCCAGGGCGGCAGGGCCAGCAGCCAGCTGGAGGAACCCCAGAACACCAGGAGCTGTGGCGACTCCAGAATTATCAACATAGACATGCCTAGGACAAAGTAAGAGGTTAGTGTCCTATGGACGTTGGGACCTGTATTTGGGGAATGCGTCAGCTCCCTCCCCTGGGAGCCAGAAGCCGCTGAGGACAAACGCCATTTTGTAGTTTTCAGACGCAGCTCCGGCACCCAGCCTACAAATCGTGGGGAGATCCAGTGATCAGTCCTGTGGGGTAATTGCTCTTGCTTTAACTTCCCTGGATCTGGATTGTGATCTAGGGTGGAAGTCGTGGGTGGGTTTACAGCTTGCCAGAAACGGAAATTGCCCCCCACACGTTCGGGACGAAAATTCCTCTATCTGGCCTTAAAGCCATAGGGTGGCAACAAGCCCAAAAGTCAAGCAATTAAGTGGCAACATGCCAAGGCAAAGGAAACAGAAAAATGCAACCCTAGACTCCTATTTTGGGGGCATAGAGCAGGAAAAGGACTGTGAGGTCAGAAGTCCTGCTCCAAAAGCCCCAGGGGAAAACATGAGCGGGTTGCAGGCCATAGAGGACCTTAAGAAGGACTTTAAAAATCAAATAAGAGAAGTGGAGGAAAAATTGGAAAGAGAAATGAGAAGGATGCAGGAAAAGTATGAAATGAGGGTCAACAGCCTGACTGAGGAAAACAACACCTTAAAAAATAGACTAACTCAAATGGCAAAGGAGGCCCAAAAGGGCAATGAGGAGAAGAATGCCTTAAAAAGTCGAATTTGCCAGATGGAAAAAGAATCTCAAAAGTTCACTGAGGAGATTCATTCCTTCAGAGTTAGACTGGAGCAAATGGAAGCTAGTGACTTTATGAGAAATCAAGATGCTGTTAAGCAGATCCAAACAAACGAAAGATTAGAAGACAATGTGAAATATCTCATGGGAAAAACCACTGACCTGGAGAATGGATCCAGGAGAGACAATTTAAAAATTATTGGACTACCTGAAAGCCATGATCAAGGAAAGAACCTAGAAAACACCCTTCAAGAAATTCTCAAGGAAAACTGCCCTGATGTTTTAGATCCAGAGGGCAAAATAGAGGTTGAAAGAATCCACCGATCACCTCCTGAAAAAGATCCCAAAAAGAAAACTCCCAGGAATATTATAGCCAGGTTCCAGAATCCCCAGATCAAGGAGAAAATACTACAAGCAGCCAGGAAGAAAGAATTTCAATATTGTGGAAACACAATCAGAATAGCCCAGGACCTGGAATCTTCTACACTGAGGGATCGAAGGGCATGGAATATGATATTCCAGAGGGCAAAAGAACTGGGAATGGACCCAAGGGTCACCTACCCAGCAAAACTGAGTATTTTGTTTCAGGGGAAAATATGGTCATTCAGTGGAATAGAGGACTTTGAAGCATTCTTGAGGAAAAAACCAGAATTGAATAGAAAATTTGACACCCAGACACAAGAAGGAAGAGATGCCTGAGAAGGTAATCAGGGAAAAGAAATCAAAAGGAACTTATCAAAGTTGAACTATTTACATTCCTATATGGAAAATCAATAACTGTGACTGATGATATCTTTCTCACTATGAAAATAATGGAAGAAGGGGGTGTGGTCATATGAATACATATCTGAATGTGTGTGTATATGGTTACAGTTATATATGGATAGAGGGCATAGGTTGAATTTGTTGGGAAGGGAGAATACTCAAGGGATGAAATTATGAGGTGAGAGAGGAAAGTGGCAAGAGGAGATGGGAGAGACAGGGTAGGGTAAACTATCCCATGTAGAAGAAGCATGAGGAAGTGCTTGCAAAGGAGGGGGAGCATAAGGAAGGCTAAAAAGGCAAAACCACATTCACATTGAATTTGGTTCAGGGAGAAAATGACATACATACTAAATGGGATATCTCAACCTGCAGCAGGATAGGGGAAGGGGGATGAGAGGAGGGATGATGGATGGGAGGGCATCCTTGGGGTGAGGGGAGGTTGGAAGTACCCACTATAGAAGAGGGACAGGATCATGTAGGGAATGGACCAGGTGGGGGGTGGGATGAGTGGGAGGGAATTATAAGCAGCCTTGTACAATATATCTACTATGATAATGTTTTGCATAGCTAGACATGTACAACATATACTGAATTACTTATCTCCCAAGACGGAATGGGTGACAAGGGAGGAAGGAAATGGATCTGAAATTTGAGGTCATAACATTAAATGTTTCAAATATATATAAATACTATTATTAATACTCTTTCGCTTGTAATAGGGAGATAAGATGTGCAGGCATTGGGACACGATTCACCTTCCTCTAATGGGAAAGTCGATGGGGGTATGGGAGAGAGCAGATTGGAGGAAGCGATATCCTGTGGGACTACTATTCTGGGAGGTTGGGTAGGGGAATAATGGGGGAAAAATGATTGTAACTCAAAATCTGGTGGAAATGAATGATGTAAAACAGAAGTTAATAAAGCATTTGTTTAAAAAAAAAAGAATAATTGCCCTGATATTCTAGAACCAGATAGTAAAGTAAAAGTGGAAAGAATCCACTTATCACCTCTTGAAAGATATCACAAAAGAACATCTCTGAGGAATATTATAGCTAAATTCCAGAGTCCCCAGGTTAAGGAGAAAATATTGCTACCAGGCAGAAAAAAAATAATTTGAGTATTTTTGAAATACAATCGGTTTGACACAAGACCTACCAGCTTCTACATTAAGGTATTAAAGGACTTGGAGTATGATATTCTAGAGGTCCGAATCCCTACCCAGCGAAACAGAAAATAATATTTCACGGGGAAAATGGATATTCAATGGAATAGAGGACTTTCAAACTTTCTTGTCTGCAAGACTAGTGCGGAATAGAAAATTTGACTTTCAAAAAGAATAATCAAGAGAAGCATAAAAAGGTAAACCAGAAAGAGAAATTATACTTATCTTATTAAAACTGAACTGTTTATATTCCTACATGGAAATATGATATTTGTAAATCATGAGATCTTTCTCAGTATTGAGGTAGTTCAAGGAGATAGGTAGATATGAAGAAAGACAGACAGACAGAGATATATAGATAGATGGATGGATAGATAGACAGATGGGGAGGGGTGAGTTGAATATGAAGGCATGACACTTAAAAATGAAATTGAGGTGTGAAGGAAGAATATATTGGGAGAAGTAGAAAGGGAGAGATAGAATGGGATAAATTATCTCACATAGAATAGCAATAAATAGTTTTCACATTGGAGAGGAAAGAAGCAAGGGTAGATGAGAGGGAAGGAGTGAAACTTTCTTTCATCAGAATTGGCTTAAGGAGGAAATAACATACATACTCAATTTCATATCTTATCCAACAGGAACGTAAGGATCAAGGGGAGAAGAGGCAGATTGGCGGGATGGCATAAAAATAGAAGGGAGGACAGTTTGGGGCAGGAGGTAGTCAGAAGCAAACACTTTTGAAAAGGGTCAGGGTTAAAGTAGAAAACAGAATAATTGGGTAGGGAAAGCACAGGATGGAGGGATATAAAGTTAGACTTTCACAACTTATGGAAGTGTTTTGCATTACTACACATGTCTTAAGTATAGCAAATTTCTAGCTTTCTCAATGAGGGTGGGTGGGAAGCGAAGAAGGGAGAGAATTTGTAACTAAAACTTATAAAAACTTATAAAACAAATGTTTAAGAATGGATTTTTATAGGCAACTAGAAAATATGATGCACTGGCATTGGGGTATAGAAATCTATCTTGAGGGCGGAGCCAAGATGGTAGAGTAGAAACATGGCATCCAAGCCACTCTCCCCCCAGATTACTCCCAAACATCTGATGCCCCAGCACCCACAGAACAACACAGAGAAGCTAACCTCTTGCTGAGTACAACCCAGCAGCCCTGGAGGAAGGACCAACAGAGCAATCCAAGCAGTGCAAGGGTAGCTAAGCACAGGTCCGCCTGAGTCGCGGTTTTAGCCCCAGGGCAGCAGGGCCACCAGCCAGCTGGAGAGACCCCAGAACATCAACAGTTGTGGCCATTCCAGAATTATCAACATAGACATGCCAAGGACAAAGTAAGATGTTAGTGTCCTATGGAATTTGGGACCAGTATTTGGGGAATGCATCAACTTCCTCACTTGAGGACTAGAAGCCACTGAGGAGACTCTCCATTTTGTAGTTTACAGAGGCAGCTCCAGCTCCTGGCCTGCGAACTGTAGGGAGACCCAACGATCAGTCTTGGGAGGTAATCGCCCTTGCTTTAACCTCCCTGGATCTGGATTGTGTTCTGGGGTGGAGGTCATGGGTGGGTTTCCAGCTAGCCAGAAATGGAAGCTATCACCCCCACACACACTTTGGGGATGAAAGTTCCTGTCTGGCACCTGAGCCATACTGTGGCAACAAGCTCAAAGTCAAGTAATTAAGTGGCAACATGCCAAGGCAAAGGAAACAAATTAAACAGAAAAATGCAACCTTAGACTCCTACTTTGGGAGCAAAGAGGATCGAAGCATGGAACAGTCAGAGGATTGTAAGGTCAGAAGACCTGCTCCAAAAGCCCCAGGGGAAAACATGAGCAGGTTGCAGGCCATAGAGTACCTTAAGAAGGACTTTAAAAATCAAATAAGAGAAAGGGAGGAAAAATTGGGAAGAGAAATGAGAAGGATGCAGGAAAAGTATGAAATGAGGGTCAACAGCCTGACTGAGGAAAACAACACCTTAAAAAATAGACTAGCTCAAATGGCAAAGGAGGCCCAAAAGGGCAATGAGGAGAAGAATGCCTTAAAAAGTCGAATTTTCCAGATGGAAAAAGAATCTCAAAAGCTCACTGAGGAGATTCATTCCTTCAGAGTTAGACTGGAGCAAATGGAGGCTAGTGACTTTATGAGAAATCAAGATGCTGTTAAGCAGATCCAAAGAAAGGAAGCATTAGAAGGCAATGTGAAATATTTCATGAGAAAAACCACTGACATGGAAAATAGATCCAGGAGAGACAATTTAAAAATTATTAGACTACCCGAAAGTCACCATCATAGAAAGAACCTGGAAATCACCCTTCAATAAATTCTCTAGGAAAATCGCCCTGATGTTTTAGACCCAGAGCGCAAAATAGAGGTTGGAAGAATCCACAGATCACCTCCTGAAAAAGATCCCAAAAAGAAAACTTCTAGGAATATTATATCCAGGTTCCACAATCCCCAGATCAAGGAGAAAATACTACAAGCAGCCAGGAAGAAACATTTTCAGTATTGTGGAAACACAATCAGAATAGCCCAGGACCTGTCCGTTTCTACACTGAGGGATCAAAGGGCATGGAATATTATATTCCAGAGGGCAAAAGAGCTGGGAATGAACCCAAGGGTCACCTACCCAGCAAAACTGAGTATTTTGTTTCAGGGGAAAATATGGTCATTCAGTGGAATAGAGGACTTTCAAGCATTCTTGAGGAAAAAACCAGAGTTGAATGGAAAATTTGACATCCAGAAACAAGAAGCAAGAGATGCCTGAGAAGGTAATCAGGGAAAAGAAATCAAAAGGAAGTTATCAAAGTTGAACAATTTACATTCCTATATGGAAAAACAATAACTGTGACTGATGAAATCTTTCTCAGTATGAAAATAATGGAAGAAGTGTGTATGGTCATATGAACACATATGTGAATGTGTGTGCATATGGTTAAAGTTAGATATGGATAGAGGGCATAGGTTGAATTTGTTGGGAAGGGAGTATACTCAAGGGATGAAATTATGAGGTGAGAGAGGAAAGTGGCAAGAGGAGATGGGGAGAGACAGGGTAGGGTAAACTATCTCATGTAGAAGAAGCAAGGGGAAGTGGTTGCAAGGCAGGGGGAGAATAGGAAGGCAAAAAGGCAAAACCACATTCTCATTGAATTTGGTTCAGGGAGAGAATGACACACATACTAAATGGGATATCTCAACCTACAGCAGAATAGGGGAAAGGGGTTTGAGAGGAGGCATGATGTATGGGAGGGCATTACTGGGGGTAGGTGAGGTTGGAAGTACCCACTCTAGAAGAGGTACAGGATCAAGTAGGGAATAGACCAGATGGGGGGTGGGATGAGTGGGAGGGAATTATAAGCAGCCTTGTACAATATATCTACTATGATAATGTTTTGCAGAGCTAGACATGTACAATATATACTGAATTACTTATCTCTTCAGAGGGAATTGGTGACAAGGGAGGAAGGAAAGGGATCTGAAATTTGAGGTATTAAGATTAAATGTTTCAAATATATATAAATACTATTATCAATACTCTTTTGCTTGTAATTGGGAGATAATATGTGCAGGCATTGGGACACTAAGATTCACCTTCCTCTAATGGAAAAGTCGAAAGGGGTATGGGAGAGGATGTGGGATAGAGCAGATTGGAGGAGGTGATATTTTGCTGGACTGCTGTTCTGGGAGGGTGAGTAGGGAAAAACAGCGGGGCGAAAATGATTGTAACTCAAAATCTGGCGGAAATGAATGATGTAAAACAGAAGTTAATAAAGCATTTGTTTAAAAAAAAAATAAAAGAAATCTATCCTGACCTTCATGAAAGTAAGGGGGTAAGGGCAAAGAGGGGATGGGTTAGAAGACAGGGAAGATGGGGGAAGTGCTAATCAGAAAACATACTATGTTGGGGTGGGATATTGGCATAAAGGAGAAAGAATTTGGAACTCAAAATCTTGTGCGAATCAATGTTGAAAACTAAAAATGTATTAATAAATGAATAAAAAAATTAAAAGATAAAGTAATGTATAAAATGTGTAAAGTAATGTATAAAATAAAGTAATGCATAAAAATACTCAAAATGGGTATGAAAGGGAAATTCCTGTTTCATATGTGACTCTTTATTTGTCTTTAGGTTATGTATGTGGCAAAGCTTTTAAAAAGGAAAATTTGGCGTTGGGGCAGAGCCAGGATGGCTGAGTAATAACAGGAACTCTGCATTACTCCTGCTCCAAACACCTCCAATCTCTGTAAAATATGACTTCAAACACGGTTTAGACCTACAAAACTCAAAAGTGTCAGAGAGAAACAAATCTCCCGCTGAAGACAGCCTGCCAGGCCAAACAGGTAGGGTCTATTGCACCAAACTTGGAGCTAAGCACAATCATACATGGATAGCCCATGACCACAACAGAAACAGTTGTGACTCACAGCACAGACCATCCAGAGGAGATTCCAGGAGAGTGAATCATCAGGAGCTGTGGTGGTTTCTAGTCTTCTCAACCCATAAATGCTAAAGAAAAAGTAAAAGGTCTGTGGGGAACCCTGTTGCAACTCAGTGATGGAAGAGCTCGTTCTGGCTTCTGCCCCCAGGGCAAGATGTGGCTACAGCTGCTGCCAAGTGTCTACCTCCATTGCTCACGGCCTACAGGTCTTAGAGGGGCCAAATGCCTATTGAGAGGGTAATCACTCTTTCTTTAAACTGCTTAGATCTGGGTGGTGATCCTGCAGGGTATGGACAATGTGCCAGAAATTAGGGTGTCTGTAGAGAGGTTATACTCCTCTTAGTTCTGACAATATCTGTGAAAACTCCAGCAATTTGGGACATAGTTCTCTGCACTCTCCAACAGAGTTGTACCATGGCAAGGAGTTCAAAAGTCAAGTAATTGGCTGACAAGTGTAACAAATAGAGGAAGAGCAATCAGCAATCAACAATCACCATAGAATCATTATTTGGGGACAAAAATTATCAAAACATGGAATCCGAAAAAGTCAATGAAGTTAAAACTCCTGCATGAAAAGCTTCAAAGAAAAATATGAACTGCTTACAGGCCATGGAGGAGCTCAAGAAAGACTTTGAAAATCAAGTAAGAGAAGTGTAGGGAAAATTGGGAAGAGAAATGAGAATGACGAAAGAAAATCATGAAAAGCAAGCCTGCTAAAGGAGATCCAAAAAGTACTGAAGAATATAACTCCCTAAAAACTGACCAACTATTTGGCCAAAAGGGCCAAAAAAGTCTATGAGGAGAAGAAATAAATTGGCAAGACAGAAAAGGAATTTGAAAAACTCACTGAAGAGAATAATTCTTTCAAAATTAAATTGGAACCAGTGGAAGCTAATGATTTTGTGAGAAATCAAGATACTATAAAACAGATCCAAACAAATAAAAAAATAGAGGGAAATGTAAAATATCTAATTGGGAAAAAAATTAAAAACACTGACCTGGAAAATAGATCCAGGAAGATGAAGGAGTTAGAACAGCACTTCCAAGGTGCTCTCCCCCACACCACTTCCAAACAATGTAAAAGGTGTACTTTGAACAACTTCTGAACCTCCAGCACCCACAGAACAACACAGAGAAGCTAACCTCCTTCTGAGGACAGCCCGGCAGCTCTGCAGGTAGTGGCCAGCGCAGTGCTCTGGGAGCAGACAGTGCAGCCCCAGGGGCCAGTGCAGTGCTCTGAGAGGCCAGCTCAGGCCCGCCTGAGCCACAGTTGTAGCCTCAGGGTGGCCAGGCCAGGAACCAGCTGGAGGGACCCTAGCTGTGGGGATTCCAGAATTATCAATACAGATATGCCTAGGACAAAGTGAGAGGTTAATGCCCCATGGATTTTGGGACCAGTATTTGGGGAAAGCATTGGCTTCTTCCCCTGGGAGCAAGAAGCAGCTGAGGAGCCAGCAAAAGGGAGCTGAGTTTGGAGGCACCCACTTTTGAAGAGGGAAAGGTTCAAAGTACGGAATGGACCAGGTGGGGGTGGGATGGGTGGGAGGGAAATATAAGCAGTCTTTTACAATATATCTACTATGGTAATGTTTTGCATAGCTATACATGTACAAGACATACAGAATTGCTTATCTTCCCACAGGGAGTGGGTGACAAAGGAGGAAGGGAATGAACTTGAAATTTGAAGTTATAAAATGAAATGTATCAAATATATATAAATAGTATTATTAACACTATTTTGCATGAAATTGGGAAATAAGATGCCCAGGCATTGGGGCACAGAGATTCACCTTGCCCTAATGGTAAAGTTGAAGGGGGTATGGGAGAAGATATGGTAGAGAGCAGGTTGGATGATGGGCTATCTTGTGGAGTTGCTATTCTGGGGTGTTAGGTAGGGGGAAAATCGGGAAAATTGTAACTCAAAATCTGGCAGAAATGAATGATGTAAACCAGAAGTCAATAAAGCATTTGTTAAGAAAATAGATCCAGGAGAGATAATTTAAAAATGAATAAACTACTTGAAAGCCATAATTGTTGAGAGCCTAGAAATAATCCTTCAAGAAATTCCCAAGGAAAACCGCCTTGATATTCTAGAACTAGAGTGCAAAATAGAGGTTGAAAGGTTCCACAGATCACCTCCTGAAAAAGATCCCCAAAAGGAAACTCCTAAGAATGTCATAGCCAAATTACAGAGTTCCCAGTTCAAGGAGATGCTGAAGCAAACAGGAAGAAACAATTTGAATATTGTGGAAACACAATCAGGATAACAATAGATCTAGCAGCTTCCACACTAAGGCATCAAAAGGCTTGGAATATGATACTCTGAGGTCAAAGGAACTAGTATTAAATCCAAGAGTCACCTACCCAGCAAAACTGAGTAAAATGCTTCAGGGCAAAATGCTTCAGGTGATTTAATAAAATAGAAGACTTTCAAGTATTATTTTTCAATTTTTTAAAATTTTACTTGATTTTGAATTTACTTTAAATTTATTTTATTTGAAATTTCCTTTCATATGTTTCTGTTTTCAACATACAAGATTTTAATTTACATTTTTTCTCCCCGTCTTTCCACTACCCACATGCCAAAATAGGAAGCCTACTGAATACCCATTCCCCAATCTGTCTCTTTTTATATCCTCCTCATTACATCCCTAACATTCTAGTAGGGCAAGATGGATTTCTATACCCCAGTGCCTGTAAATTTTACTTTTTAATATGCATTTGTTTTTAAAACTTTGAGTTCCAAATTTATTCCATTCTTCCCTTCTCACCCACACTCATTGGAAAGATAAGAAATTCAATAAGAGTTGTACATGTGTAGTTATGCAAAACATTTCCATAGTAGGTATACTGTGAAAGACTATGTTTCCCACTATCCTTTGGCTATAATAATCTTTGGAGTTTTCTTTTGGGGATATTATTTTTTCTCAAATGCTTTATTAACATCTGGTTAACATCATTCATTACCATCAGGTTTTGAGTTACAGTTTCATTTTACCACTTTTCCCCCTGACCACCACCCCAGAATAACATTCATACAGGATATCCCCTCAACCAATATGCTCTCTCCCATCTATTCTCCCATACCTCCCATACCTCCTATACTTCCCATACCTACTTTTCCAGTAGAACGAGGTGAATCCCCACACTGCATTGCCTGCACACCTTATCTCCCAATTATATGCAAAATAGTATTGATAATAGTATTTATATATTTTTAAATTGATTTTAAAAGGAAGATAAGCAACTCTGTATGTGCTGTACATGTGTAGCTATGCAAAATATTAGCATAGTAGCTATCTTGTAAAAGACTGACTATATTCACCTCCCTCCCATCCCAACTTCCACCTGGTTCACTCCCCCCCTTGATTCTGTCCCTTTTCAAAATTGGGTGCTTCCAACATCCCTCTCTCCCAGCCTGCCCTCCCCTTCAACATCTTCCCCCATACCACTCCTCCCCATGCTCCTGTAGGGTGGGAAACCCTATTTAATATGCATGTCATTTTCTCCCTGGTTCAAATTCAATAAGAATATGGTTTTGTCTTTTTGACTTCCTGTTCCTACCCTTTCCTGCAACTACCTACCCTTGCCTCCTCTACACGAGACAGTTCAGCCCATTGTCTCTCACCATTACCCCTTACCACATTACTCTGTTACCTCTTAACCTCATTTTTTAAGTATCATCCCTTCCTACTAAATTTGACCTGGGCCCTTTATCTATGTATACCTGAAAACATATATAAACACATTCACATATGTATTCATATGCCCATATACCCTTCTTCAACTATTTTCATACAAATAAAAGTTTCTTAAATTACAATTATTTTTTTCCTGTAAGAATGTAAATAGTTCAACTTTGATAAGTTCATAGTGATTAACTTTACTTGTTTACCTACTCAAGCATCTCTTGCTCCTTGTATCTGACTTTCAAATTTTCTATTCAATTCTGATTTTTCTAGTCAAGAATGCTTGAAAGTACTCTATTCCACTGAATGACCAAATTTTTCCCTGAAATATGATACTCAGGTTTTCTGGGGAGGTGATTTTTAGTTTTAATGCCAGGTCCTTTATCCTCAGGGATATCATATTCCATGCCCTTCAATCCCTCAGTGTAGAAGTTGCCAGATCCTGTGCTATCCTGACTGCATTTACTCAATATTGAAATTGATTCTCCCTGGCTGCTTGTAATATTCTCTCCTTGATCTGCGAATTCTGGAACCTGGCTATAATATTCCTGGGAGTATTCTTTTTGGGATCATTTTCAGGTGGCGATCTGTGGATTCCTTCAACCTCTATTTTGCCCTCTGGGTTTAAAACATCAGGGCAATTTTCCTTGAGAATTTCTTGAAGGATGATTTCTAGATTATTTATTTGATCATGGTTTTCAGGTTGTCTGATAATTTTAGATTGTCTCTTCTGGATCTATTTTCCAGGTCAGTGGTTTTTCCCATGAGGTATTTCACATTGCTTTCTATTCTTTCATTTGTTTGGATCTGCTTAATAGCATCTTGATTTCTCATAAAGTCACTAGGTTCCATTTGCTGTAGTCTAATTCTGAAAGAATGATTCTCCTCAGTGAGCTTTTGAAATTCTTTTTCTGTCCGGCAAATTTGGGTTTTTAAGGCATTGTTCTCCTCATTGCCTTTTTGAGCCTCTTTTGACATTTGAGTTAGTCTATTTTAAGGCGTTATTTTCCTCAGTCAGGCTGTTGACTCTCATTTCATACTTTTCTTGTATCTTCCTCATTTCTCTTCCCAATTTCCCCCCACTTCTTTGATCTGTTCATAAGGTACTCTAAGGCCTGTAGTCAGCTTGTATTTTCATTTGGGGCTTTTGTTGTAGGAGTTCTGACCTCACAGTCCTCCTCCTGTTCCATGCTTCACTCCTCTTTGCCCCCCAAATAATAGTCCATTGTTGCATTTTTTCTGTTTATTTCATTTCCTTTGACTAGGAATGTTGCCCCTCAATTAGTTGACTTTTGGGCTTGTTGCCACAGTAGGACTCTGTCACCAGCCATGGGAACTTGCATCCCAAATGCTGGGGTTTTCCCAACTTCCGGAAAGTATTAGTTGTGTGACCTCTCTGAAGCTCCCACATGCTCTGGCAAGCTGGTCACACACCCCAAGACCTCCACCCCAGACCTCAATCTTTCGTAGAAGGGTAAAGCAAGTATGCTTCCCCAGACTGATTGCCCAATCCCCCTACAGGCCAAGAGCTGAGGCTGCAATGCGGCAAAGAGGCATAAGGTGTGCCTGTTCCTCAGTGGCTTCTCGACAAGAGGGGAAGAAGCTGATGCGTTCTCCCAACCAGTCCCAAAGTCCACAGGTTATTGACCTCTCACTTTGTCCTAGGCATCTATGTGTTGATAATTCTGGATATTCAACAGCTGCTGGTGATCTGGTATCTCTCTAGCCAGATTTTGGCCTGGCTGCACTGGGAAAGAACCCAACTAGTTCCCCAAATCCTAGTCTCAAAGTCCATGGGGCACTAACCTCTCACTTTGTCCTGGGCATGCCTGTGTTGATAATTCTGAACATTCCACAACTGTTGGTTTTCTGGGGTCCTTGAAGTGCGCTGATGGCCTGGCCACCCTGGGGCTACAAACTCGGCTCAGGCAGGCCTGCCTCTGCTCCTAAAGTGCTGTACTGTACATGCCCAAAATGCTGTGCTCTCGACTCCCAGAGCAGTATGCTCGCTGCTCCCTGCAGGGATGCTGGGTTGTCCTCAGCAGAAGGTTAGCTTCTCTGTGTCATTCTGTGGGTTCTGGAGCACCAGAAGTTGTTCAGAGTCCCCTCTTACATGACTTCAAAGTGGAGTGGGAGAGAGCATCTTGGAAGTGTTGTTTCTTCTCAGCCATCCTATCTGAAAGCAGAATTCTAATATGGCAAAGAGTTCTAAAGTCAACTAACTGAAAGCCAACATGAGCAAGTATAAGAAACCCAATCCTAACATAGACTTCTTTTTGGAATGTCAAAAAGGATCAAAGCTTGGAACAGGAGGAAGACAATGAAGTTAGAATTCCCATATTAAAAGTTCCTAAGAAAAAAATATGAATTGGTAATAGGCCATGGAGGAACTCAAGAAGGATTTTGAAAACCAAGTAAGAAAAATGGAGGAAAAATTCTGAAGAGAAATGAGAATCATGCAAGAAAATCAAGAAAATGGAGCCAATAGCCTGACTAAAGAAAATAACACCTTAAGAAATAGACTAGGAGCAGCTAGGTGGCGCAGTGAATAGAGTGCCAGGCCTGGAGTCAGAAGGAACTGAGTTTGGAGCCGGCCTCTGACACTTAATCCACACAAACAAAAACCTAACCATGTAACCTTGGGCAAGTTACTTAACCCCAATTGCCCTAAAGGGGCTGCTAGGTGGCGCAGTGAGTAAGAGCGTCGGCCACGGAGTTGGGATGACCCAAGGTCAGATCCGGCCTCAGAAAATGAGCACCCACACATAAATAATGACTAGCCGTGTAACCTTGAGCAAGTTACTTAACCCCAATTGCTTTAAAAAAAAAAAAAAGAAATAGACTAACTCCAGGGCAGAGCAAAGATGGTGGAGTAGAAACAGCATTTCCAAGGTGCTCTCCCTCCCGACCTCTTCCAAACCATGTAAAAGGGTACTCTGAAGAACTTCTGGAGACCCAGCACCCACAGAACGACAGAAAGAAGCTGACCGCCTGCTGAGAAAAGCCGAGCAGCACTGCAGGGAGGGCCAGCAAAGTGCTCTGGGATCCAAATGCCCAGTGCAGAGAGCCGAGTCCAGGTCCGCATGAGCCTCGGTTTTAGCCCCAGGGCAGCCAGGCAAGCAGCTGGCTGGAGGGACCACAGAACACCAGCAGCTGAGGCAATTCCAGAATTATCAACACAGACATGCCCAGGACAAAGTGAGAGGTTAGTGCCCTATGGACTTTGGGACCACTATTGGGGAACTTGTCGTCTTCCTCCCCTGGGGGCTAGAAGCATCTGAGGAGACACTCGCCATTTTGCAGCTTCAGTGGCAGCACATCAGCTCCTGGCCTGTGAACTGTAGGGAGATCCAGCGATCAGTATTGGATGTTAAATGCTCTTGCTTTAACCTGTTTGGATCAGGATTGTGATCTGGGCTGAGGTCTGGTGTGGTCATCCAACTTGCCAGAACCGGAATTGTGAAGACCTCAACTTTTGGGACAGAAGCTCCCCTATCTGGTAACAGAGAGCTAGTGTGGAAACAACCCCAAGTAATTAAGTGACAAAATGACTAGGCAAAGGAAACAAAATAAATAGAAAAATGCAACATTAGACTCCTATTTTGGGGGCAAAGAGGATTGAAGCATAGAATAGGAGGATGATTGTGAGGCCAGAAATCCTGCTCCAAAAGCCCCAAAGAAAAATACGAGCAGGTTACAGGCCAGAGAGGTCTTTAAGAAGCAGATAAGAGAAGTGGAGGAAAAATTGGGAAAAGAAATGAGAAGGATGCAGGAAAAGTATGAAATGAGTTGCTGGGAGCAACTCTGGAAGCAAAGCAAGGACCACATGAGTCTAAGGTTTTAGCCCCAGGGAGACCAGACCAGCAGCCAGCTGGAGGGACCCCAGAACACCAGCAGCTGTGTTGATTCCAGAATTATCAACACATATATGCCCAGGAAAAAGTGATGCGTTTGTGCCTTATCGACTTTGCAACCTATATTTGGGGACGTGTCAGCTTCTTTCCCTGGGTGTGAGAAGCCACTGAGGAGCTGCAGCACAGACACGATTCTGCAGCTTCAGTTGCAGCTTCAGCTCCTGTCCTGTGGATTGTAGGGGGATCCTGTGAACAGTCTGTGGGCTAAGCGCACTTGCTTTAACGGCCCTGGATCTGGATTGCTTTCTGGGATGGAGATTTTGGGATGAGTGTCCAGCTTGTCCCCAGGGGAAGAAGCCAACACATTACCCAAAGACTGGTCCCAAAGTACAAAGGGCACTAAGCTCTCACTTTGTCCTAGGCATATCTGTGTTGATAATTCTGGCATCACCATAGCTGATGGTGTTTTGGGGGCCCTCCAGCCAGCAGCTGGCCTGGCTGCCCTGGGGCTAAAACCACCACTCAGGCGGGCTTGGGTTAGGCTCCCAGAGTGCGCTGTTGGTTCTCCACTTTGCTGGCTGCTCTCAGAGTGCTGTGTTGGCCACTCCCTGCAGGGCTGCCGGGATGTCCTCAGCTGGAGGTTAGCTTCTCTGTGTCATTCTGTGGGTTCTGGAGCTCCAGAAGTTGTTCAAAGTCCACCTATTACATGGTTTGGAAGTGGTGTGGGGGAGAGCACTTTGGAAGTGCTGTTTCTATTCAGCCATCTTGGCTCTGCCCCCTACTACAATGCTGTTTGTTAAACCCCTCAATTAATTACTACTTTTTATCATAACATCAAATTCAACTTATAACCATGCCCTCTGTCTATGTATAACCCTTCTAAAGGTCACACTAAAGATAATCTTCTCAAGATTTACAAGTTTCATCTTCTCATATATGGAGTTTTACACTGCCGAAAGCCTTTTTTTTTTCCTGTTGATCCTTTTATGCTTCTTTTCAGTGTTATATTTGAATATAATTTTCTGTTCAACTCTTTTCATCAGGGAATTTTGGAAGTCCCCTACTTCATTAAATCTCCTCCTCTGAAATATTATGCTCACTTTTTCTGGCAAGTTGATTCTTGATTGCAGTCCAGTATCCTTTGCCTTCCAGAATATCATATTCTGTGCCCTCTGAAGCTTTAATGTAGAAGATTCTCGGTCCTGTATGATTCTGACTGGGCTTCCACAATATTCAAGTTGTTGTTGTTGTTTTTCTGGTTAATTGAGATATTTTCTCCTTTATGTGAAAACATTATTCTTTGGAATTTTCCTTTTGGATTCTCTTTCAGGATGTAATAAGTAGATTCTCTCCATGGCTATTTTACCCTTTGGTTCTAGGGCCTTAGGGCAGTTTTCCTTGATAATTTCTTTGAATATTCTATATAAGCACTTTTTTATTGTGGCTTTCAGGTAAGTCAATAATTCTTAAATTACCTCTCCTACACCTATTTTCCAGTTTGATTGTTCTTTCAATGAGGTATTTTGAGTTTTCTTCTATTTTTGATTCTTTTGATTTTATTTGACTGATTCTTGATATCTCATAATGTCATTAACTTCCACTTCCTCGGTTCTAATTTTTAAGTAATTGTTTTCTTCAGTTATCTTTTTTACCTTCTTTTCCATTCGGATATTTCTACTTATTAAGCAGTTCTTCAGAGAATTTTTGTGCCCCCATTTCTTTTTGACAAATTCTACTCATTAAGAAGTTATTTTCTTCAGTGGATTTTATTTTTTCCCACTTAGCCAATTATATTTTAATGAATTATTTTCTTCAGTTAATTTTTCCCCTTCCTTCACCCAGCTGTTGACTCTTTCTTCCATGCCTCTCATTTTTCCCCAATTTTTCTCCTACCTCTCTTATTTGACTTTTCAAATCCTTCTTTAACTCTTAAAAAGGCTTTTTTTACGTTTGCGATCAATTCATATTGCGCTTTTAAGTTTCAGATTTAGGTATATTGACAATGTTCTTTTATTCTGAGTTTGTATTTTAATCTTCCCTGTCTCCATAGAAGCTGTCTCTAGTCAATATTTTTCTTTGTTGCTTTTTGCTCATGATGTTTGCCTATTTCTTGCATTTAAATTAAAGCTCTCCTGCTAGTGCACAGGGGGCAATGTCCAACTTTCTTACACTGGAGATCAGGGGTTTATTCACTGGCTTTATGTCCTGGGTATCTCAAGTGATGACAACTGGGCATTGTAGGGGTCTGGCAGCTTACCTGTTGCTGCTCTCCTTTCCTAGTGATAGTGTCTGGCATGTACTGCCTTCCAGGGGCTGTGTTGAATCATGTGTCTGCTGCTGAAGGATGCCTGCCCACACCTGGCTTCACTGGAGTATGGGAATATCTGACTACTGCAGAGATTATTCCCACCTGGGGCTGAATTGAAACACATGGTCATTATCTGAGCTGGAATTTGCTGGTTCCCCTAACTATATGCTAAGTCACGTGGGGAGTCTTTGTGTTGTTGGTGTCTGCCTATTCCAGCACCTGGGGCTCATATGTCCCACTAGTTTGCTTCGGTGAGGCTTGCTGCTGACTAGGTGAGATGCTTCTTGTCCTGGAACTTGCTCCACTTTTACTTGACTGAAAATGATGGTTCTTGCTGATCCTCCAAGTTTTCTGGGCTAAAAGATGACTCTACCTTATATTTCTGCTGGATCTGTTGTTCCAGGATTTTTCCTGGGGTGGTATTTTCTGTTTTTTCAGGGGTCAATAAGGGAGGGTGACAACAATTTGCTGCTTATTCTGACAGATGTTGCAAGAGGAATTTTTGTGATAAGAAGTTCCAAATACTAATGCAATGACAGGTATAGTCCAATTGAGATTAAAAGAGAACAGTTTTAAGACTAGACGAGACTTTTTAATCCATCTTATATAGCCCTCACATTTTACAGATGAGAAAAAAAAAAAGACTTAAAGGAAGTTAAGTGATTTCCCTAAGTATTCTCCATTCTGGTTGTCATATGCAGGATATGAAAGCTTTAGGTAGATAGCTCGGTATAAAATAAAATTCCAAATAAATTCACCAACCAGCAGAAATTTAAAAATTAGATATAGATATAAATATGGATGTCTGTTCTTACATAAATACACACATGAAAACAAGTGTATATATTGTATTTATGTGTATACATACACACATATAGGTAAGCATATGTGCAAACAATGTCATGTGTAAATTGGTGCATACAAATTGTGGCCATGAAGAAATAATAATCTTTAATTAGTATTTAAATACCTTGCAAAGGGAACATGATATAGCAGACTGAAAATTAGTCTTAGAGTCAGAAAGACCAGTATGCAAGAGCCATGTTTTGCACATGCTAGCAGTATGATTATCAAAACCTCTCCTAAATTTTCACACCCTAGACAAGTTTCTAAGACTAAAAAAATTTAAAAAATCAAATCTGCGTGAATAGAGGGAGTTCAACAGTGCAGTTTTTCAATGCAAATGAAATAACTAGTTCACATCAAAGTTAAAATAAAAATGCCTGTGGTGGGATAGGTTGATATCCTTGAGTCATCATTATCCTAGTGTGCTTTGAAGCATATGCTCTAACAAGCCACTTCTATATGTGACCAAAAAAAAATCAACCCTCTTCCATTTCCTCGAATCTATATTTTCTGCTTTGAGAATTCTGTCATTTTAAAAATTGGGGTCTTTCATTTGTTGACTTAGTTTAAGAATTCTGGATTAAAATGCTTATTATTGTCAATTTTACAAGATTATTGGGTATTCTCTTTTAAAAAGGACACTTTTAAATCTATTTTAGTGATAAAGATTACAGTAAATATTTTTGTTAGCAGATTAAGCAAATGAAGAACGGATTCAAATTTTCTCCTTAAAATGAATTGTTGCCCTATCTAATCTTATAGTATTTATTTCTATGGCATTTAAGTACTGGAACAATATTGAAGACATTCAAATTGCTTTTTTTTATTTACAAAAATCCTCATCATTATCCCTAAGATCTCTTTAAGTCAAAAACAATATTGTCTAATAGTGAGAATAGTATGAGACCACAACTGTCCATTTTTTATGAATGTTCTTTCCAACATCTGCTAAATGATATCACCTTGATTCCACATTATGATCTGTTTTCTAAGGAACATCAATTATTTCACATTTATAATCTAATTTTCAAATGTTCTATCCTGATAGATAAGTTAGGTTGATATAACTAGTATTAACCCCCATTTTAATTCAAAAAGAGATCAAATTTTCGAAGATGTAATTAAGATTTGTTGTCAAAAAACTCCTCCTTGTGTAAAAGAACTAACATGATTTTGTAATTTTCAAGGTTGAGCAAGTTGAAGTAGAAGGTAGTATAAACTACATCAAACCTAAGATTCTGGGGCAGCTTGGTGGTGCAGTGAGTAAGAGTGCCGGCCTCGGAGTTGGGATGACCTGAGATCAAATCCGGCCACAGAAAATGAGCACCCACACACAAATAATGACTGGCCGTGTAACCTTGAGCAAGTTACTTAACCCCAATTGCTTTAAAAAAAAAACAAAAAACTAAGATCCTTCTATCAAAGAAATGGCCTTTCCAATAATGTACCACTCATAAAACAATGATTCTTTGTGTGTACATGTTTAAAAGGTTTTTTAAATTTAATATAATCTTAATCTTTTTGCTCATGGATATGCAACTCATTTAACCCCTCCTTTAAGAATTTGGATGTTATACCACTAGATGCATGTATGTTTAATATGGCTATTACTTCATTGTATATGATAACTTTCAGCAAAATATAATTTCCTTCCTTATTTCTTTTCAGTATATCTATTTTTTGCTTTCATTTTCATAAGAATAAGACTGCTACCTTTGTTTTTTATACTTCAGCCGGAGAATAACAGATTCTTTTCTAGTCACTTACCCTTACCCTGTGTGTGTCTTTCTTCTTCAAGTGTGTTTCTCGCAAATGACACATATTATAAGATTTTGGTATTTGATCCAGTTTGCTATGTGCTTCCATTTTATGGAAGAATTCATCCCATTCATATTCACAGTTATGATTACTGTGTATTTCCCTCCATCATATTTTTCTTCCTCTCTCTCTTTTCACCCTTTCCTTCCTCATCAGTTTATTCCTTCTGTCTACTACCTGCCTTGATTTGCCCTCCCTCTGTCAGGCCACTCCCACCCCTTTATTTAATCTCCTCTCTGCCTACTTCTTTGTCAGGAAAGAAAGATTTATATATTCAAATGATTGTGTGTGTTATTCCCTCTTTGAGAAAACACTGAGAAGAGGAAGGTTCAAGTGATAACAGTTGCTTACCCTCCCATCTTTCCCCCTACTGTAATAGAATTTTCCGTGCCTCTCACATTATTTTAATCATCATATCTATATCTATATCTATCTATCTATCTATCTATCTATCTATCTATCTATCTATCCATGTACATGTCTTGTTTTCAACATTCATTTCCATAACATTTTGAGCTCCAAATTCTAGTCCCTCAGAGTTGTTTTGATTTGCTTCTCTCTAATCAATAATGACTTAGAGAATTTTTTTCATATGACCACAGATAGCTTTAATTTCTTCCTCTGAAAACTGCCTGCTCATATCCTTTGACCAACTATGAATTGGGGAATGACTTGTATTCTTGTCAATTTGACCCAATTTTTATGTAGTTTAAAAGATCTTTTTCAGAACCATGGGGTATAAAATTTCTTTCCCACTTTTCTGCTTCTGTCCTAAACTTGGTTGCAATGGCATTGTTTGTGCAAAAAACTTCTCAATTCAATATAATCAAAATTAAAAAATTTGCATTTCATAATGTACTCTATCTCTTTTTTTGTCATAAATTCTTCTATTTTCCATAAATCTGACAGATAAACTAGTCCTTGCTCACCCAGTTTGCTTGTAGTATCACCCTTTATATCTAAATCACGTACCCATTTTGACTTTATTTTGGTATATGGAAGAAAATGTTGGTCTAATTTTTACCATACTGTTTTCTAGTTTTCCAGGCAGTTATGGTCAAGTAGTAATTTTTTCTTTTATCCCAGAATCTGGGGTCTTTGGGTTCATCACACAGTAGATTATTATAGTTATTGACTACTGTGTATTGTGTACCTAATCTATTCCATGGATCTACTCAATTTTTTTATCCAATACCAAGTTATTTTGATGCTTGCTGCTTTGTAATACAATTTGGGATTGAGCATGGCCATGCCAAGTTCCCTAGCATTTCTATTCATTAATTCCCTTGATTATTCTGAAACTTTTGTTCTTCCAGATGAATTTCATTATTATTTTTATTGCTCTATTAAATAATATTTGCTAATTTTAATGATATGGGACTGCATAAATAAATCTATTTAGGTAGAATTGTCTTTTTGTTATATTTTCTTAGCCTACACATGAACAATTAATATTTTTCAAATTGTTTATAGCTGACTTTATCTGTTTTAAAAGTGCTTTGTACTTGTGTTCATATAGTTCCTTGGTTTATTTTGACAGGTAGCCTCCCAAATATTTAATAATGTCTACAGGAACTTTAAATGGGATTTCTCTTTCTCTATCTTGCTGTTGGGATTTTTTAGTAATATAGAGAAATGCTGATGATTTATGTGGATTTAGTTTATATCTGAAATTTTGCTGAAGTTGTTTTTTTAATTCCAAATAGGTTTTTAGTTGATTTCCTAGGACTCTCCAAGTACATCATCATGTCATCAGAAAAGAATGATAACTATGATTCCTCCTTGCCTATTCTAATTCAATCAACTTATTTTTTTCTCATTGCTAAAGCTAACACTCCTAGTATAACATTGATTAACAGTGATGATGGTACAGGTTTTTTTTTTTTTTTTTACCCCATATCTTATTGGAAATGCTTCTAACTTATACTCAGTACCTACACTACTTGATGCTGGTTTTAGATAGATGCTACTTATCATTTCAAGGAAGAATCCATTTATTCCTATGCTCTCTAGTGTTTTTCATAGGAATGAATAGAGGGGCCAAGATGGCAGAGTAGAAACAGCACTTCCAAGGTGCTCCCCCGAACACCACTTACAAACAATGTAAAAGGTGGACTCTGAATAACTTCTGGAACTCCAGCACCCAAAGAACAACACAGAAAAGCTAGCCTCCTGCTGAGAACAGCCCAGCAGCCCTGCAGAGAGTGTCCAGTTTAGCACAGCACAATGCTCTGGGAGCAGAACTTAGGCCCACCTGAGTCGAGGTTTTAGGCCCAGGGTGGCAGGGCTAGCAGCTCGCTGGTGGGACCCCAGAACACCAGCAGCTGTGATGATGCCAGAATTATCAACACAGATGCGCCTAGGACAAAATGAGAGGTTAGGGCCCTATGGAATTTGGGACCAGTATTTGGGGAAGACGTTGGCTTCTTCCCTTGGGGTCAAGAAGCAGCAGAGGAGCCACAGCACTGACCTGGAAAATAGATCCAGGAGAGATAATTTAAAAATTATTGAACTACCTGAAAGCCATGAACAAAGAAAGAACCTAGAAATCACCCTTCAACAAATTCTCAAGGAAAATTATCCTGATGTTTTAGACACAGAGCGCAAAATAGAGGTTGAAAGAATCCACAGATCACCTCCTGAAAAAGATCCCAAAAAGAAAACTCCCAGGAATATTATAGCCAGGTTCCAAAACTCCCAGATCAAGGAGAAAATGCTACAAGCAGCCAAGAAGAAAAATGTCAATATTGTGGAAACATAATCAGAATAGCATAGGACCTGGCAGCTTCTACACTGAGGGATCGAAGGGCATGGAATATGATATTCCAGAGGGCAAAAGAGCTGTGATTGAAGCCAAGGGTCAGCTACCCAGAAAAACTAAGTATTTTGTTTCAGGGGAAAATATGGTCATTCAGTGGAATAGAGGACTTTCAGGCATTCTTGAGGAAAAAACAGAGTTGAATAGAAAGTGTGACATCTAGACACAAGAAGCAAGAGATGCTTGAGAGGGTGATCAGGGAGAAGAAATCAGAAGCAACTTGTCATAGTTGAACTATTTACATTCCTACATGGAAAAACAATAACTGTGACTAATGAAACCTTTCTCAGTATGAAAATAATGGAAGAAGTATATATGGGCATATGAATACATATGTGAATGTGTGTATATATGTTTATAGTTATGCATGAATACAGGGCACAGGTTGAATTTGCTGGGAAGGTATGATACTTAAGGGATGAAGTTATGAGCTGAGAGAGGAAAGTGGCAAGAGGAGATGGGGTGAGACAAGGTAGTCTAAAAGTTATAGTTCTTTCTTTTCCTTCTTTCTACTTTGCTTTTAATATGTTATCAATTCTACAATTTTAATTTGGTGGGAAAGATTTTCATTTTTATATCTTTTTTATGTAATTAACTTTTTTTCCTTTAGTTTTTCAACTTTTGCTACCACATTTCTGTAATCTTTATTAAGCCCTATCAGAGGATGACCATTTTCAAAAAAGGTATTTGTTTTTCTCTTATTAGAAAAGTTTTGCATCAATATTTCCATATATACAGGAAATACACTGTTATCCCTCAGGGATTTTAAAAATAAACTTAATAATCATTAAAACACTAAAAATAGAGTTAAATAGTTTCATATTAATCATACTCAATCCTCCTCCCTGTGATGAATGACTCATCAACTCTTTCCCCACTGTTTCTTATGCTATCACAGTGTCAGAGAAAAGACTGAGCCAATGGGAGTATCTTTTCTTATAGCAGAGACTGGAATTAATGCACAGCAAAGTTGGAATGTTATTTTTTACTACTTTTCTACATATAATTTCCGAATTCCTAGATTCTCATTTGTTTACTTTCTTTTTTTTTTAATTTTAAATTTCACTTTCTTCCTTTTAAAAATAAATACTCAGGCAGCTAGATGGCACAGTGAATAGAGCACCGGCCCTGGAGTAAGGAGGACCTGAGCTCAAAATGACCTCAGATACTTAACACAAAACTAGCCATGTGACCTTGGGCAAGTCACTTAATGCAGATTGCCCTAACTTCCGCCCCTCCCAAAGGAAAAAAAAAAGTCAAAAATATATGCTCATTATTCTCATTATCTCATTTCTAACTTCTCAACTTAAATAACAGGTAGTTCTTGTTTTTATTTTTTCCTCATTGTTAGCATTCTTTATTCTTAGGGTTACTTGACTCTTGATTTAACTTCTTAGAATGTAAGCTCTTTATATTCATTCATTTCCAGGCTGTATTTCTGATTCTCTGAACTTTTTCTACCATGCCCCTGCACTAGGGAACTTCACCTTTTCCCCATTTTCAGATCCCTTTACATGTTGTCATAACCATTATAATGGAAATTCCCTAAAGCCTGAATCTCTTTCTGATTCTATTTTTATCCCTATTGGTAAGCATAGTGCTTGCTATATAGTAAACATTAAAAATTGTTGTTTTTTTTTTAACTTCAATGGACTAGATCAATATGAAGACAGATACAGAATCTGTGACTTCCTTTGTAAAGAATACTCCTTGGTGAGAAAATCTTGTCCATAAAAGTCAGCATATTCTCATTTATAGCACTAAGAATTTAAATTATTTACCCAGTATCAGAACCTAGTATTTGATTTGGCAATGCAGGCACTTGAACTTGGGTATTCCTGTTCAAGGTTAGTTCTCAATCTACCATCTACTATATTCTTCTTCTTCTTCTTCTTCTTCTTCTTCTTCTTCTTCTTCTTCTTCTTCTTCTTCTTCTTCTCTCTCTCTCTCTCTCTCTCTCTCTCTCTCTCTCTCTCTCTCATCTCTCTCTCTCATCATATATATGCATCCATGAACACATATGCATATATACAGGTATGATACATGTGCATACCTATGCATGTATTTATGAAACATGCATGTGCATTTATAATCTATCGTGTGTTCATGAATATGTAACTGTGAAACAGTGCGTCTATTATATATATATATATATACACATATGTATATTTTTATTTATGCATGTTCATATGTGTGTATATTTATGCCCATGTATATTCTAAGAGCAAAATGTAGAAGTTTTTTTTGAGAGAAAAGGAAAAAATATACCACCTGCATGTAGAGCTCATCTTACTCCTATTATCAGAATTATTTTTGTTTGTACAAGCTATGATAGAGCTTAATTGAGTGTCACAACCCGTTCATCACCTTTACACTATAATTCTCTTCATTAAATATGTACCTAGTGCCCAGTGGTCTAGAGGCAATACAGAACCACACATTTTTTTCAGATCATTCATAGTTCTAGAAATATAAAATGTTACTGAGTCTTTCCAAAAAATGTTTTTGAGCCAGAAACTATCATCCTATGCATAAGCTTCATATTGAACAAGAGGCTGCAGGGATGGTTTTATCTCTTCACCCTTTCTTCCTTTTATCTCTTTGTTCCAACCCTACTTGCCTGTTTGTCAACAAGCAATTCTTTAGTTTGATTTCTCTTCCTCTGTTTGCTCATCTTGCCAGTCAAATGCTTGACTTTTGAGCTCTTTGTCATGGTAGAACTCTGCTTTCAAAGTGAAGAGTTCTGTGTCCCAAATTTCTAGGGTTTTGCACAGCTGTTGTCAGAGCTTCTTCTTGGTAACTGCCTCAGAATTGTGAATACAACTGCCTCTCCTCAGCCTCAACAAGCTCTGCCATGCCAATCTCCTCACCTAAGGACCAACACTCAAGACCCAGATCCAAGCAGGACAAAGCAAGAGAATCCTGCCTCAGCACCAGCAGAGGGACTCCTGCAATTGCCTTCTGGTGTTGCTTGGTCCCTCCACCATCTGTGGATATGGAGCTCTGGAAACAACCACCAGGGCAGCAGCTGCAGCCACCAACACCTCCAATATCCCAAGGGCAGGAGCTGGAACAAACTCTTCTCTCACCCAGTTCAGTTTTCATACTGAAATTTTGCTTTCTTTTTTGGCATTTATCTGTTGAGAAGTCTGGAAACCAACACAGATGCCAATTGTTCAATCCCCTGAGTTCTGCTCTGACTGGTCTGAACTGTTGTGGCCCACATGGGACTGTGCTCTGCTTCCAGTCCAGTGCCATAGACCCTTCTCATCAGTTTGCCAGGTTGTACTCAGATGGAGATATATTTCATTCTGCCATGTTATGGGTTCTGTAGCGCTAAAATTTGCTTAGAGTAATTTTTACAGGTATTTCAGTTAATTTGGCATGCACTCAACTAAGTTCCTGCTTTTGCTCTGCCATCTTGGCCCCACCCTCTCAACAAATATTTCTTAAGGGCATATTATGTATTGCCCTAAGTGCTAGCTATTGGAAAAAAAAGAAAAAAAAACAGTCCTTTCTCTCAAGGACCTCATAGTCTAAGCAGGGAGACAACATGAAAACCAACTAAGTTTGGAGTGGTTGGAGGTGATCAACAAATTGTAAGCAATATTAATACGAAGGAATTTCAGAAGCCTTCTTCAAGAAGATGAGATTTGAATGGTCTCTTAAAGGAAGGCTGGAGGCAGAAATGAGGAGGTAGAGAGTTACAGTCATGAAGCACATTGTTGAGTTAAGACATGGATTATCTTTTTCAATTAATTGCAGTGCAGCTACTATCACTGGATCTCAGAAAATATAGATGTAAGAATATGGACTGGCAAGATATTTAAAATAAATTTTAGGCTGGAACATCTTACAGTTGACCATAGAGGTGATAGGAAACATATAAAATTTATTAAATATGGGTTTGCTGTTGTCATGGATGTGCTTTAGGAAGATTAGTTTCATAGCTAATTGAAGAATGGACAAGAATGGGAAAAGACTTCAGGCAGAGAGATAGCAAAAAAAAAAAACAAACAAACAAACACAGTAATTGTCCTGGCATGAGGTGAGAGTCTATGCCAGAGTTGTAGGAGTGTTATAGGAGAGAAGGGATTACATATCAGAAATGTGAATATAGAATTCATGAAATTGGAAACAATAGATTTTTTGTGGGGGAGGTGAAAAAGACTACACATCAAGGATGTCACCTAAATTGCAAGTCATGGTAACTAGGATAGTATTACCTTTGAAAACAACAAGGAATTTGAAAAGAGTGGCAGGGTTGTTTTTGTTTGTTTTTTTAATGGAGGAAGAGAAGAATGTATCTCTTTGGAAAAAAATCCTAGGATACACTTTAAGCCATTTGTGAAGACTACTTTTTATCATATACGTAGATTTTGATCTGTGTCAGCAAATTACTAGATGAAACTGTAGATACTCAAAGTATAAAAGGACTATCTATGTACAATAATTAGTATAATAGATGTCTTGTTTTTCTGTTTTTGGGCACAGATCTTTATTATTATAATTTTGATGAAAGCAATGACATTTAACAGCAGTCACCAAAATACAGTTGATTCCCTTATTCCCCCCCCAAAAAATGTTATAAATGTATCATTTTTCACTAGGACAAAAATTTAATAAATTCACTTCCAATCGTTAAAATAATTTACACAGAAAGGAAGCAGTAACCTCGATGAGCTCCTCTATCACTAAGTCCCAAAGGGTAAATCTGAGCGGATTCCGGAGTGACAGAGCCCAGTGGAAGACAGAGTGTGGCAGAATCCAGCCCAGGAGGTGGCCCAGAGTGTCCGCACAGGGCGAGCGAGGAGCACATGGGGGCAAGCAGACTACACCAGAGAGAAAAAGCCCCAGCCGAAGACTTACCAAGGACGAATCACAGTCATCTCGCAGAGGGAACGGATCATTGGAGCCAGGTAGGAGAGTAGGGCCCCCAGTGGAGAGAGTGGCTTCTCAGGCTGCATTCAGCCCCCAGCCTGGAAGTTTAGAAACTGCCTGCATGTATAATACAGGGGCTGGAATGGCAAAGTAAATTCTAGCTGCTCAGATCCTCCCATCCCTCCTTCATGAAGCAGAAAACCCAAAGATAAGTCTCCCACCCAGATTGAAATCCCAAGTTAATGGAAATAGCCTCAGGCTTGAGAATCTCCAAGAAGGGGTGTAACTGAGACAGCCAGGAATCTGAAGAGAAGAGAGGGAGGGGACCCAACAAGCCCCACCTCACCTCACCAACAAAAGCCTACTTATAGCCCAGGGGTATAGAGGCAGAAATCTGAAGTGGTCAGACTCATCCCCACCTACACATCTACATTCCTCACTGACTTCCCTGACTTAGCCATAAACTAGCCACCCAGAGGTATTCAAAGTCAAAGATCAGGCCCCAAACTTACAGCCTGAGACTCTAAGAAACAGGAAGTCACAATGGGAAGGAAGGAAGCTGAAAAGGAGAAGGGGAAGGCAAGAAAGTCTATTCGAGCATACTATGCAGGACAAGAACAACAAAACACACAGGACAATATAGACTCTCTGCACACATCAGAGACCACAGAAGGAAACATGATCTGGTCTCAAGCCCAAATAGCATTCCTGGAGGAGCTTCAGAAAAATTTTAAAGACCAAATCAGGGAGGCAATGACCAACTTGGAAAAAGAAAATACCTCCCTAAAAAAGGAACTTCAAAAATTAACCGAAGACCATAATTCACTAAAAATTAGATACAATCAAACTGAAACTCAGAACTCTATGATGCAGCAGGAGTCAAAAAAAAAAAAAAAAGATGATCGAAAAATTGCAAGAAAATGTAAAATATCTCACTGGAAAAATAACTGACCTAGAGAACAGATCCAGGAGAGACAACCTAAGAATTATTGGTCTACCAGAAAGCCATGATGAGAAAAGCAGTCTAGACAACATCCTACAAGAGATTGTCAAAGAAAACTGTCCTGAGGTCCTGGAATCAGAAGATAAAATAGCTATTGATAGAATTCACCAGACTCCTCCTGAAAGAGATCCCAACCTGAAAACTCCAAGAAATATAGTAGCCAAATTCCAGAATTATAAGATTAAAGAAAAAATTCTACAAGCAGCCAAAAAGAAACAATTCAAATATCGAGGAACTACAGTTAGGATCACACAGAACCTAGCAGCTTCTTCATTAAAAGAGCTGAGGGACTGGAATTTGATATTTCGTAGGGCAAGAGAGCTAGGACTACAACCAAGGATTAACTATCCGGCAAAATTGAGCATAATCTTTCAGGCAAGGAGATGGACGTTTAATGAAGTAAGGGACTTCCACACTTTCCTAATGAAAAAGCCAGAGCTCAGTGGAAAAGTTGATCTCCAATTACAAGACTCCAGAAGGACATAAAAAGGTAAACAAGGGTAAATTTCAATATTTGAAATCTTTATGATTATCATGACCTGCAAAAGGGTTATACTTAGAGGGTGTGGGTATAAATGCACTAACATGGAATCTAAAAAAAAAAGACTATTAAGGGGATCAATGGTACTGTAATGGGAAAAAGGAAAGGATGAGCTAGGAAAAGGTAAAATATGCCATCTGAAGAGGCATCAAAACACACTATAGAAGAAGGGAAAGTAAGAGGGAGAGGAACATCATTTCAACACTATTCTCACTGGTACTGGTTCAAAGAAGGATCAAATTAATCAGTGAAGTTTAAGAATCTAACATGAATAGACACATAAATTCATTAAATAGAGGAATTGGAGGGAGGGAGAGGAGCACTGTTTGAAATTTACTCTCAGTGGTTTGGAAGCAAACGGGGAGTAATTTACTCTGATAAGTATAAAAATCTATTGTGTCCTATAGATAGTGGGAGGGTAAGAGGGGGTGTGAAAAGGAGGAGACTAAAGGGAGGGATTATAAGGGAGGGAAATAGTAGTAAGGGGAGAGAGTAGTTTAGGAAGGGGGGTCACTGGGTGGGAACACTGAGGGAGGGGGCGGTCAAAAGGGAAAACTTCAAGGAGGGGAAGGGAGAAGGAAGAAACAAAAACACAAACAGGGGAGGGAATAGGATGGAGGGGAAGAGACAGATAGTCATCATTACTGTGAATGTGAATGGGATGAACTCTCCCATAAAACAGAGGCGGAAAGCAGAATGGATTAAAAACCATAATCCTACAATATGCTGTCTTGAAGAAACACATTTGAAACAAAGGGATACCCACAGGGTAAAGGTAAAAGGTTGGAGTAAAATTTATTATGCCTCAGCTAAAGTAAAAAAAGCAGGGGTAGCAATACTTATCTCAGATAAAGCAAAAGCAAAAATAGATCTAATTAAAAGAGATAAGGAAGGAAACTATATCCTACTAAAAGGCACCATCGGGAATGAAGAAATATCATTACTTAATATATATGCACCAAGTGGTATAGCATCCAAATTCCTAGAGGAGAAGTTAAAGGAATTAGAGGAAGAAATGGATAGCAAAACTATACTAGTGGGGCACCTTAATCTCCCCCTCTCTGAACTCAATAAGTCTAACCTCAAAATAAACAAAAAAGAAGATAAGGAGGTGAATAGAATCTTAGAGAGACTAGATAAGATGGATCTCTGGAGAAAACTGAATGGGGATAAAAAGGAATTTACTTTCTTATCAGCAGTGCATGGTACATACTCAAAAATAGACGATGTACTAGGGCATAAAAACCTCACAATCCAGTGCAGAAAAGCAGAAATATTAAGTGCATCATTCTCAGATCATGATGCAATAAAAATTATATGCAATAAAGGGCCATGGAAAGATAGACTAAAAACTAATTGGAAACTAAACAATTTAATCCTAAAAAATTGGTGGGTCAAAGAAGAAATTATAGAAACAATCAATAATTTCATTCAAGAGAATGATAATAATGAAACAATATACCAAAATTTGTGGGATGTACTAAAGGCAGTTCTCAGGGGAAGTTTTCTATCCCTGAGTGCATACTTAATTAAAGCAGAGAGAAGGGAGGTCAATGAATTGGACATGCAATTGAAAAAGCTAGAAAAAGAACAAATTGAAAATCCCCAATTTAGTACAAAATTAGAAATATTGAAAACCAAAGCTGAGATTAATAAAATTGAAATTAAGAAAACCATTGAATTAATAAATAAAACTAAGAGCTGGTTTTATGAAAAAATCAACAAAATTGATAGACCCTTAGTCAATATGATAAAAAAAGAAAGAAGAAAAACAAATTATGAGTATCAAAAATAAAAAGGGTGAATCTACCTCCAATGAAGAGGAAATCAAAAAAATAATGAGGAATCATTTTTCCCAATTGTATGCATATAAATATGACAATCTTAGTGAAATGGATGAATATTTACAAAATCACAAATTGCCCAGATTAACTGAAGAGGAAGTGAATTACCTAAATAACCCCATCTCAGAAAAAGAAATCAAACAAGCCTTCAACAAACTCCCTAAGAAAAAATCTCCAGGGCCAGATGGGTTCACTAGTGAATTCTATCAAACATTTAAAGAACAATTGATTCCAATACTCTACAAATTATTTGGGAAAATTAGTGAAGAAGGAGTCCTACCAAACTCTTTCTATGACACAAATATGGTACTGATTCCTAAATCAGGAAGAGATAAAACAGAGAAAGAAAATTATAGACCAATCTCCCTCATGAATTTAGATGCAAAAATTCTAAATAAAATATTAGCCAAAAGACTCCAACAACTTATCACAAAAATAATACACCCTGATCAGGTAGGATTCATTCCAGGAATGCAAAGATGGTTTAATATTAGGAAAACCATCAGCATAATTGAGCATATCAACAACAAAACTAGCAAAAACCACATGATCATCTCAATAGATGCAGAAAAGGCTTTTGACAAAGTACAACATCCATTCCTATTAAAAACATTAGAAAGTATAGGAATAAATGGAGCCTTCCTCAAAATAGTTGACAGCATCCATTTAAAACCATCAGCAAGTATTATATGCAATGGGGATAAACTAGAAGCCTTTCCAATAAGATCAGGAGTGAAACAAGGGTGTCCACTATCACCCCTCTTATTCAATCTGGTACTAGAAACGTTAGCAGTAGCAATTAGAGAAGAAAAAGGAATCAAATTAGGCAAAGAAGTGACCAAGCTGTCATTCTTTGCAGATGATATGAGGATATACTTAGAGAATCCTAGAGAATCAAGTAAAAAATTACATGAGACAATAAATAAATTTGGCAAAGTTGCAGGATATAAAATAAACCCACATAAATCCTCAGCATTCCTGTACATCTCTAATAAAACTCAACAGCAAGAGATAGAAAGAGAAATCCCATTTAAAGTCACTGTAGGCATTATAAAATATTTGGGAATCTACTTGCCAAAACAAACCCAGAATCTATATGATCACAACTACAAAACACTTCTCACACAAGTAAAAACAGATCTAAATAGTTGGAAAAATATCAATTGCTCGTGGCTGGGTCGAGCTAATATAATAAAAATGACAATTTTACCCAAACTAAACTATATATTTAGTGCCATACCAATCAGTTTACCAAAAAACTACTTTCTAGAGTTAGACAAAATAATAACAAAATTTATTTGGAAAAACAAATGGTCTAGAATATCAAGGGAATTAATGAAAAGAAATGCTAGGGAAGGTGGACTAGCTATGCCAGATCTTAATCTGTATTATACAGCAGCAGTTATCAAAACTGCTTGGTACTGGCAGAGGTGTAGAGTAGTGGATCAATGGAATAGATTAGGTGCAGGAGACCCAGCAGTTAATGAATATAGCAATCTATTGTTTGATAAACCCAAAGACCCCAGTTTTGGGGATAAGAATGCACTATTTGACAAAAATTGCTGGGAAAACTGGAATACAGCATGGCAGAAACTGGGCATAGACCATTATCTAACACCATTTACCAAAATCAAGTCCAAATGGGTGCATGATGTAGGTGTAAAGGATGATACTGTAAGCAATTTGGGAAAGCAAGGAATAGTTTACCTGACAGATCTGTGGAGAGGGGAAGATTTTAGGACCAAACAAGAATTAGAGAGCATTAGAAAATGCAAAATGGATAATTTTGATTACATTAAATTGAAAAGCTTCTGTACAAACAAAGCCAATGTAACCAAGATCAAGAGGGAGGTGGGAAATTGGGAAAGAATTTTTACAACTTGTGTCTCTGATAAAGGACTCATTTCTAAAATTTATAGAGAATTGAGCCAAATCTATATGAATACAAGTCATTCCCCAATTGAGAAATGGTCAAAGGATATGAATAGGAAGTTTTCAGAGAAAGAAATTAAAGATATCTATAAGCATATGAAGAAATGCTCTAAATCACTATCAATTAGAGAAATGCAAATCAAAACAACTCTGAGATACCACATCTCTCCAGTCAGATTGGCTAAGATGACAAAACAAGAAAGTGACAAATTCTGGAGAGGATGTGGGCAAATTGGAATGCTAATACATTGCTGGTGGAGTTGTGAACTTATCCAACCATTCTGGAGAGCAATCTGGAATTATGCCCAAAGGATTATAAAGAATTTCATACCCTTTGACCCAGCCATACCACTTTTAGGGTTATATCCCAAAGAGATCATAGAAGTGGGAGGAAGAACCATATGTACAAAAATATTTTTAGCAGCCCTTTTTGTGGTTGCAAAGAATTGGAAACTAAAGGGGTGCCCATCAATTGGGGAATGGCTAAACAGGTTGTGGTATATGAATGTAATGGAATATTATTGTGCTATAAGAAACGAGGAAGTGACAGATTTCATAATTACCTGGAGAGACTTATACAAACTGATGCTGAGCGAGAAGAGTAGAATCAGAAGAAATTTGTATACAATCACAGACATACCATATCTGTGACCACCAACTATGACAGACTGGACTCTTTTCAGCAATGCAGTCATATAAGTTAATCCCGAATGACTCAAGAAAGTGAGAAATGTGCCATCCAGAGATATAACTAGAAAGAACTGATCCTGAATCCTGATGGAAGCAAACTAAATGATCTTGTTCTTCTCATTGTTTTGTTTTACTTCTTCCTTACCATCTTTCATCCCACCTAGTACAATATGCCTTTGTAATTGGAATAATGTTTAATATGAATGCATTTGCAGACCCTATACTGTACTATATGCTGTCATGAGGGGAGGGGGGAGGGAAGTAAAGGAAATTTGAAAATCAAGGAACTATGGAATTGAATCTTGTTAACTGAAACTAAACTAATAAATTAATAAAAAAAAGTAATTTACACAGAGTAATCATCTAACACTAGTACATAATCTTTCCTTCTATCTTCCATTATCAGTCTGCAAAATTTCTAAGAAGGCTAAAAGATCACAAGAATTTACAGTAAAATGAGTGTTAAAATGCATAGGTATTATTAATGGTACCATAATTCTCAGAAACCTGAAGATTAATAAAAATACTCGGTGTATATAATGTATACTGACATGATAAGATTATCAAGGTAGTAACCTGAGTTTATGTTTATCAATTATAGTAAAAATCCAATCATTACATTATGTCATGGGGTTAAGAGCAAAAACGTTGTAATACTATAAAAAGAATCATTATATTTGATTCGTACCTGTTTTCCTGAGCAGAGAGATAAACTGCAACAACAATTAATCCTTCAATGTTTGTATTCTTCTTTCTTTCTGGATGTGGAGGAGCATCACATTAACATGTCTATATTACTCTGGAAGAAGAAATTAGATGACTCAGGGTAGAGAGTGCTTCCCTGGAGTCAGGAAGATCTGAGTTCAAATCCAGTCACTTGCTTTCTATGTGAAGCTGGGCAATTCACTTGTCTGTCTCAACCTGCTAGAGAAGGAAATGAGAAACCACTCTAGTACCTTTACCAAGAAAATCTCATGGATATCATGGGCAGCAGGGTTCCTAAGAATCAGACATGACTGAAGTACTGAACAAGAACAGTCCCCCTCTTAAATTAGAGGAGGTTAATTGAAAAACCCAATTTAAACCATGAATGGTGACTTTCCTGGAATTTTAAGAAATATAACAGACACTGATACATTAGAAGTTCTGGGTTATTCATTATCTGATCCAAGAATTCCTTTTTTGGTTTTTTTTGTAGTGGTGAAGGCATGGCAGTTGGGGTTCAGTGACTTTCCCAAGGTCCCACTGCTAGTACGTGTTAAGTTTCTGAGACTGGATTTGAACTCAGGTCCTCATGACTCCAAGGCTGGTGCTGTATTCACTGCACCACCTGGCCACCAGATCCAAGAATTCTTAACCTGTTATCTATGAACAAAAGAACAAAACAAAATCAAACCCTCTACTTAATGTGATTACTTTCCCTTGCAATCCTACATATTTGTTTCCATGTGTTTGAAAACATTATTCTGAGAAGTTTGTGTTTTTTAACCAGACCGTCAAATTGCTCCTTGACAAATGCAAACATGTTAAAAATCCCTGCTCTAGGGCAAATGGATGCTTCTATATAATACTCTTCTATGAAGAGCCCAACTGTGATGCTTAAGCATGGAGTAGTAATCCTGAGATCTCAGAAAATACACTAGTGATATTTGAGCCCTCTTAGCCCCTCAGAAATTACAAAGGTTATGAACATATATTTGGTGAAATAATGTTTGTTGACTATCTGTTAGTCAGTCAATAGGCATTTATTTAGCTGTGATTACTGCTGGGCAAATGACAGATTTGACATGCAGAGAACTTCGGATCTAATAGGAGAGACAACAAGAAAACCCATATGCATCCACAAGATATGTAGGTCATAAAAAGGATATAATTAAGGGAGAAAAGGACTTAGAATTGATAGACATTGGGGAAAACTTCTTGTAGGTGCAGGATGTTAGTTGGATATTGGAGGAAGGAAGATAATCTAGGATGTGGATATTAGGAGGGAGAGTTTTATTGGCATGAGAGACAGCCAGAGAAAATGCCTGGAACTGAGAGATGAAGTATCTTCTTCAAGAAACAAGGAGAAATACAGTGTCACTAGACAAAATAGTATATGACCTGAATTAAGGTCTAAGAACATTCAAAAGGTGGAGATGGAGCTAGGTGAGGAATGGCTTCAAACATCAAAGAGACTTCTGTATTTAATTCTGGAGGCGGGTAGGAGATGTTGGAGTTTATTCGTAATGGTTTAGATGTGTCAGACATGAGGTTCAAGAAATCATTTTTGTGGGAAAATCGTGAATGGATTGAAGTGGGCAGAGAATTGAATCAGTCAGAACTACCAATAGGTATAAGGTAATAAAGGCATGGATTAGAGTTCTGACAATGTCAAAGAAAGAAGACAACATTCGAGAGATGATTCATAGGTGAAAGTAACAGGCCTTGGCAATAGCTTAGATGTAGGAAAGAGTGAGAAAAAGTGAAGAACTGAGGATAATATCTATACTGTAACCCCTAAAAGACTTGGAAAATGGAGGTATCATCAATAGTAATATTGAAATTTGGAAAGACAGTCAGTTCAGGGGGAAAGATAGCATGTTGAATTTTAGATATACAGACTTTAATATGTCAATAATGTATCCAGTTTGAAATGTTTGAGTGGGTATTGAAGATCTGAGATAAGAGTCCAGCAGAAGAGATAGTGCTAGTTAGGTATATTTGAGAATCATCATCATAGAAATTTTATATATAGGGGGGCGGAGACAAGATGGCAGAGTAGAAACAGCCCATCCAAGACACTCTGCCCACAGATTCCCCCAAAACTATGTAAAAGGGGACTCTGAACAACTTCTGGATCCCCAGCACCCACAGAATGACACAGAGAAGCTAAGCTCCCGCTGAGGACAGCCCAGCAGCCCTGCAGGAAGGACCAGCCTGGTGCTCTGGGAGCCAACAGTGAGCAGTGTGCAGAGCGCACAGAGCTCGAAAAGCCGAGCCGAGCCAAGCAGAGCCCAGGTCCCCGTGAGCCGAGGTTTTAGTCCCAGGGCGGCAGGGACAGCAGCCAGCTGGAGAGACCCCAGAACACCAGCAGCTGTGGCGACTCCAGAATTATCAACATAGACATGCCTAGGACAAAGTAAGTGATTAGTGCCCTATGGACTTTGGGACCAGTATTTGGAGAACATGTCGGCTTCCTCCCCAGGGAGCTAGAAGCCACAGAGGAAACACTCCATTTTGTAGTGTTCAGAGGCAGCTCCAACTCCTGGCCTGTAAACTGTGGGGAGATACAGCGATCAGTCTTGGGGGGTAATCACTCTTGCTTTTATTTCCCTGGATCTGGATTGTGATCTGGGGTGGAAGTCGTGGGTGGGTTTACAGCTTGCCAGAAACAGAAGTTGCCCTCCCACACATTCGGGATGAAAATTCCCCTGTCAGCAAAGCCATAGTGTGCCAACAAGTCCAAAAGTCAAGTAATTAAGTGGCAACATGCCAAGGCAAAGGAAACGGAAAAATGCAACCCTAGACTCCTATTTTGGGGGCATAGAGCGGGAAAAGGACTGTGATGTCAGAAGTCCTGCTCCAAAAGCCCCAGGGAAAACATGAGCGGGTTGCAGGCCATAGAGGACCTTAAGAAGGACTTTTAAAAATCAAATAAGAGAAGTGGAGGAAAAATTGGAAAGAGAAATGAGAAGGATGCAGGAAAAGTATGAAATGAGGGACAACAGCCTGACTGAAGAAAACAACTCCTTAAAAAATAGAATGACTCAAATGCAAAGGAGGCCCAAAAGGGCAATGAGGACAAGAATGCCTTAAAAAGTCGAATTTGCCAGATGGAAAAAAGAATCTCAAAAGTTCACTGAGGAGATTCATTCCTTCAGAGTTAGACTGGAGCAAATGGAAGCTAATGACTTTATGAGAAATCAATATGCTGTTAAGCAGATCCAAACAAATGAAAGATTAGAAGGCAATGTGAAATATCTCATGGGAAAAACCACTGACCTGGAAAATAGATCCAGGAGAGACAATTTAAAAATTATTGGACTACCTGAAAGCCATGATCAAAGAAAGAACCTAGAAATCACCCTTCAAGAAATTCTCAAGGGAAACTGCCCTGATGTTTTAGATCCAGAGGGCAAAATAGAGGTTGAAAAAATCCACCGATCACCTCCTGAAAAAGATCCCAAAAAGAAAACCCCCAGGAATATTATAGCCAGGTTCCAGAAGCCCCAGATCAAGGAGAAAATACTACAAGAGCCAGGAAGAAACAATTTCAATATTGTGGAAACACAATCAGAATAGCCCAGGACCTGGCAGCTTCTACACTGAGGGATAGAAGGACATGGAATATGATATTCCAGAGGGCAAAAGAACTGGGAATGAACCCAAGGGTCACCTACCCAGCAAAACTGGGTATTGTGTTTCAGGGGAAAATATGGTCATTCAGTGGAATAGAGGACTTTCAAGCATTCTTGAGGAAAAAACCAGAATTGAATAGAAAATTTGACATCCAGACAAGAGATGCCTGAGAAGGTAATCAGGGAAAAGAAATCAAAAGGAAGTTATCAAAGTTGAACTATTTACACTCCTATATGGAAAAACAATAACTGTGAGTGATGATATCTTTCTCACTATGAAAATAATGGAAGAAGTGTGTGTGGTCATATGAATCCATATGTGAATGTGTATGTATATGGATAGAGGGCATAGGTTGAATTTGTTGGGAAGGGAGAATACTCAAGGGATGAAATTATGAGGTGAGAGAGGAAAGTAGCAAGAGGAGATGGGGAAAGACAGGGTAGGGTAAACTATCTCATGTAGAAGAAGCAAGGGGAAGTGGTTGCAAGGGAGGGGGAGAATAGGAAGGGGAAAAAAAGGGCAAATCCATATTCTCATTGAATTTGGTTCAGGAAGAGAATGTCATACATACTAAATGGGATATCTCAACCTGAAGCAGAACAGGGGGAAGGGGGATGAGAGGAGGGATGATGTATGGGAGGGCATCCTTGGGGTGAGGGGAGGTTGGAAGTACCCACTATAGAAGAGCGACAGGATCATGTAGGGAATGGACCAGGTGGGGGGTGGGATGAGTGGGAGGGAATTATAAGCAGCCTTGTACAATATATCTACTATGATAATGTTTTGCATAGCTAGACATGTACAACATATACTGAATTACCTATCTCCCCAGAGGGAATGGGTGACAAGGGAGGAAGGAAATGGATCTGAAATTCGAGGTCGTAACATTAAATGTTTCATATATATATATAAATACTATTATTAATACTCTTTTGCCTATAATTGGGAGATAAGATGTGCAGGCATTGGGACACAAAGATTCATCTTCCTCTAATGGAAAAGTTGATGGGGGTATGGGAGAAGGTACGGGAGAGAGCAGATTGGAGGAAGAGATATCTTGTGGGACTGCTATTCTGGGAGGTTGGGTAGGGGAATAACGGGGGGAAAATGATTGTAACTCAAAATCTGGCGGAAATGAATGATGTAAAACAGAAGTTCATAAAGCATTTGTTTAAAAAAAAATAAAAAAAATAAGAGTGGGTGCTTCCAACTTCCCTATCCCCCTAGCCTGCCCTCCCCTATAACACTTTCACCCATACCCCTCCCCCCAATGCTCCTGTAGGGTGGGAAAACCCATTTAGGATGCATGTCATTCTCTCCCTAGTGCATATTCAATGAGAATATGGTTTTACTTTTTGACTTCTGGTTCCTCCCCTCCTCTGTAGCCACCTTCCTATGCCTCCTCTACATGAGACAATTCACCCCATTGTCTTTCCCCATTCCCCCTCACCACATTATTCTCTCACCTTTTAACCTCACCCGTTAGGTAACATCCCTTCCTATTAAATTCAACCTGTGCCCTCTATCTATCTATACCTGAAAACATATTTGCACACATTCACATAAGTATTCATATGCCCATATACGTTTCTTCAACTATTTTCATACTGAGGAAAGTTCCATCAGTTACAGTTATTGTTTTTCCTTGTAGGAATGTATATAATTCAACTTTGATAAGTTCCTTTTGATTTCTTTTCCCTGATTACCTTCTCAATTATAACTTGTTTCTTATATCTGAATGTCAAATTTTCTATTCAAATCTGGGTTTTTCATCAAGAATGCTTGACAGTCCTCTATTCCAATGAATGACCAAATTTTCCCCTACAACATGATACTCAGTTTTGCTGGGTAGGTGATTCTTGGTTTTAATCCCATGTCCTTTGCCCTTTGGAATATCATATTCCATGCCCTTCTATCCCTCATTGTAGAAGCTGCCATATACTGTGCTATCCTGATTGTCTTTCCAAAATATTGAAATTGTTTCTCCCTGGCTGCTGGAAATATTCTCTCCTTGATCTGGGAATTCTGGAATGGGGCTATAACATTCCTAGGCAATTTCTTTTTGGGATCTTTTTCAGGAGGTGATCTGTGGCTTCCTTCAAACTCTATTTTGTCCTTTGGTTCTAAAACATCAGTGCAATTTTCCTTGAGAATTTCTTGAAGGATGATTTCTCGATGCTTTCTTTAATCATGGTTTTCAGGTAGTCCAATAAATTTTAGATTGTCTCTCCTGGATTTATTTTCCAGGTCATTTGTTTTCCCCATGAGATATTTCACATTTCCTTCTATTTCATTTGTTTGGATCTGCATAATAGCATCTTGATTTCTCATAAAGTCATTAGCTTACATTTGCTCCAGTCTAACTTTGAAGGAATAATTCTTCTCAGTGAGCTTTTGAGATTCATTGTCCGTCTGGCAAATTCATCTTTTTAATGCATTCTTCTTCTCATTGCCTTTTTAAGCCTCTTTTGCAATTTGACTGAGTTTATTTTTAAGGTGTTATATTCCTCAGTCAAGCTGTTGACTCTCATTTCATACTTTTCTTGCATCTTTCTCATTTCTCTTCCCAATTTTTCCACCACTAACCTTATCTGCTTCTTAAGGTCCTCTATGGCCTATGGCCAGCTTGTATTTTCATTTGCGGATTTTGATGCAGGAGTTCTGACCTCACAGTTCTCCTCCTGTTCCATGGTTTGATCCTCTTTTCCCCCAAAATAGGAGTCTAATGTTGCATTTTTCTGTTTAGTTTGTTTTTTTCCTAGGCATGTTGCCACTCAATTACTTGACTTTTGGGCTTGTTACAACAGTAGAACTTTGACACCAGAGAGGGGAACTTCCATCCCAAATATTGAGGTCTTCTCAACTTCTGGAGGCAATAGTTGGGTGGCCTCTGTGAAGCCCCCACACACTCTTGCAAGCTGGTCACACACTTCAAGACCTCCAGCCCAGACTGCAATCCATATCCAAGAAGGGTAAAGCAAGATCACTTACCTCCCAGACTGATCACCAGATCCCCCTACAGTTTTCGGGCCATGAGCTGCAATGTAACATGGTGCGATCTGTGCCAGCTCCTCTGCAGCTTCTCGTCCCTAGGGGAAATAGCAGACATATTCTCCTAACCAGTCCCAATGTCCATAGGGCACTGACCTCTAACTTTGTCCTAGACATCTATGTGTTGATAATTCTGGAAATGCCACTGCTGCTGGTATTCCAGGGTCCCTCCAGCCAGCTGCTGGTCTGGCCACCCTCGGGCTAAAATGGAGGCTCACATGGTCCTGGGCTTGGCTCCCAGACCTCTGTGCTGGCCATTTCCTGCCAAGCTGCAAGGCTATCCTCAGCAGGAAGTTAGCTACTTTGTGTCATTTTGTGGGTTCTGGAGCTCCAGAGGCCATTCATAGTTCCCCTTTTGCATAATTTTAAAGTGGTGTGGGCTGGAACACCGTGGAAGTGCTGTTTCTACTCTGCCATCTTGACCCCTCCTCCCAGGCTTCTTTTTTAAATTTTTTAATTCATTTTACTTTCAGTTTACATAACAAATCAAACATATTCATGGTTTTCTTGATTTCAAGACATACTTTCTATCTATTATAGAATTAGAATTGTTCTCACTTGACAGAAGGAATTTCCATGCTAATGAATTTCTGTGGTGAAGAAATCACATGCCTGAACTCCAAAGCCAACCAAGCAATTAAACAGAATAAAAAGTTTAGTGTTTTCATAATATGGTGGAAGAAAAGCAATTCTATTTGCTGCACAAAATGCTATTTGTAATTTATTTTCCTCCATAGACACACACACAGACACAGACACAGACACAGACACAGACACACACACACACACACACACACACACACACACACACACACGCACGCACCACTACCACTACCACCACCACCACCACCACCACCACCACCATAGGCAGTGTTTAAGAAAAGCTATAGCAAAATATAAATTTGTAGCAATTTGAATTCTGGTAGAAGTTTGAGTATACATAAGGCTACAGATTCGTGGGAAAAGAGACAATAATAGAGATACTATACATTTCACAAAAGGAATAAAACTTTGTGTGTAGAAGAGGGTAGTGCATTTTCTTAGTTTAAAAATTCAGTGCTTGAGGGATGTTTAAATAACTGTCATTGCCCATACTGATATGGTATTTTCTGTAATATTAGAACTAAACATTAATCATAATGGTGAAATTTTTCACCACATTGATATGTAGCTTATAAACTTTGTAAATTAAATTCATTTTAAGATGAATCTCAATAGACTTTGGGGAATACTTACCAATATTTTTCAGACCTTTAAAGTATAATTGGAGATTTATAAGCCAATGGATGAACACTTGCCAAAGCCTACTGGCAAAACTTTAAATTCGTCCAAAATCAATTAGCCAAATAATGTATTTCAAACTTCTTTTATAGTTAAATGTCGGCGACTAAGGATTTAGTGAATAACATAACTGATTCAAAAGTTATTACTCTAGCTGCTTTCAAATATCCAGAGTATGTATTAAGCACACTAGGTTTAATATATTACACCAAGATAGAGTGAATTCATAATATAAATTAAAGTATCTTTTTCATGACTTCAAATGAAGTAATCTACACTATTATATTTATGTATTCCATTTGAATTAACAAATAAATCAAACTTAAAACCAAAACAGTTCTGGACTTTAGTGTTTTTTAGAACCTTTTCACCATCTTCATCTATTTTTTTTTATCACAAGACTCTTTAACAGATAATAAATATAATGATTCTTGTTTTTTTTTCACAGATCAGAGTGATAATTTAAAAATTATAATTTACTCTGAATAATATATTATGTATTTTATCACTAATTGTTTTTTCAGACTAAAGTATCTGCTTTCTATTTTTACCTCAGATATGACAAAAATAATTTGTGATTTTCATTCAAAGAAATAGAATATCACATTTTCTTTTAAATTTATATTTTAGTCTTCACTTAAGTGTATTGATTAGAGTTTGGCATGATTCAAGGAATGAATGTTACTTTAAAACAGCATTAATCCATTATCTGACAGAGAAATCAAAAAGGAATGTTTACATATGGGATGTATTTGATATGGAATCTCATGTTGTTTTAATTGGTAAAAGGATGATCACTGTTTTCTGTTCTTATGAATCACCTAAATTATTAAGAATGTCTTGCTCCCCCCAAGTATAAACCTGAATGTTTTTTTTTCTACGAATGCACACACACACACATAGAGACACACACCAACACCACAATAAGTTAAAAAAATGTTTCCTTCATCAAATATTAATCTTTATTAAAACTACAAATCATTCATGTGAAAGAGTTACTTCGTAGGGTAGTATGTATTCTATCAAAGTGTTAAAATATGTCATGTTAGAGGACAGGTAGATGGTGTTGTGAATAGAGCACCTGCCCTAGAGAAAGGAGGATCTGAGTTCAAATTCAGCCTCAGACACTTAACACTTACTAGCCCTGTGACCTTAGGCAAGTCATTTAACCCCACCTGCACAGAACTTACCCCTCCAAACAAAATTGTCATGTTGAAAATACATTTTTTTCGCTATACTTGTATCTTAAATTAAAATTGGAATATATTTATTTTAAAGTTTTTGTTTTTCAAATGCTTTAGTAAAAGCATTTATTTATATTTATTTTAAAGTTTTTGTTTTTCAAATGCTTTAGTAAATTCATTTCTGACAGATTTTGAATTACAATTTTTTTTTCCCATTTTTCCCTAGCTCCCAACACAGAGTAGCAGTCCCACAGGATATCCCCTCCACACATCTGCTCTCTCCCATATCTTCTCCCATAAGCCTTTGGCTTTTATAGTAGGGGAAGGTGAATATCTGTGCCCCAATGACTGAATATCTTATTTTCCAATTATAAGTAAAATATTACTAATGATAGTATTTATATATTTTTACAGATTTGATTTTAAAACTTGAGTTCCAGATTCATTCCTTTCCTCCCTCATCACCCACCCTTACTGGGAAGATTAGCAATTCAGTATATGTTGTACATGTATAGCTATGCAAAACATTACCATAGTATATATATTATAAAAGACAGACTATATTTCCCTCCCTCCTATCCCACCAACCACTTGGTCTATTCCTCAATTTCATCCTGTCCCTTTTGACAAGTGGGTGCTCCCAACTTCTCTCCCCCTTTCCTCCCACCTTACCTTCCATCATCCCCCCTCTCATTCCCATCCCCCATACTCTCCTGGAGGGTGAGATACCCTATTTAGCATGTATGTCATTCTCTCCCTGAGCCAAATTCAATGACAATAAGATTTTGTCTTTTTTTTCCTTCCTGTTTGCCCCCTCCCTTGTAACCATTTTCTGTTGTCTCTTCTACATGAGATAGTTTGCCCCATTCTGTTTCTCCCCATCTCCTCTCATTATATTTCTCTCTCACCTCTTAATTTCACTTTTTAAGTATCATCTCTTCCTATTATATTCAACCTGTGTCCTCTATGTATAACTGAAAACATATATACACACTTGCAAATGTATCCATATGCCTATATATACTTCTTCAACTACTTTCATACTGACAAAAGTTTCATCAGTTACAATTATTGTTTTTCCATGTAAGAATGTAAATAATTCAACTTTGATAAGTTTATTATGATCTCTTTTCCCTGTTGACCTTCTCAAGCATATATTGTTTCTTGTATCTGAATGTCAAGTTTTCTATTAAACTTTTGTTTTTTCCTCAAGAATGCTTGAAAGTCCTCTATTCCACTGAATGACCTTATTTTCCCCTGAAACATGATACTCAGTTTTGCTGGGTAAGTGTTTCTTGGTTTTAATCCCAGCTTCTTTGCCCTCCATAAAATCATATTCAAAGACCATCAATCCCTCAGTGTAGAAGCTGCCACATACTGTCCTATTCTGATTGTGTTTCTACAGTATTCAAATTATTTCTTCCTGACTGCTTGTAATATTTTCTCCTTTATCGGGGAATTCTGGAATATGGCTATAATGTTACTTGGAGTTTTCTTTTTGGGATCTTTTTCAGGAGGTTGTTGGGGAATTCTTTCAACGTCTATTTTGCTTTCTGGTTCTAAAACATCAGGGCAATTTTCCTGGAGAATTTCTTGAAGGATGATTTATAGGTTTTTTCTTTCATCATGGCTTTCAGGTAGTCCAATCATTTTAAAATTATCTCTCCTGGATCCATATTCCAGGTCAGTGTTTTTTCCCTATGAAATATTTCACATTGCCTTCTATTTTTTCATTTGTTTGGATCTGTTTAACAGCATCTTGATTTCTCATAATGTCACTAGCTTCCATTTGCTCCAGTTTAATTCTGAAGGAATTATTTTCCTCAATGAGTTTTTGAGATTCTTTTTCCATCTGGAAAATTTGGCTTTTTAAAGCATTCTTCTCCTCATTGCCTTTTTGAGCCTCTTTTGCCATTTGAGTTAGTCTATTTTTAAGGTAGTATTTTCCTCAGTCAGGCTGTTGACTCTCATTTCATACTTTTCTTGCATCTTTCTCATTTCTCTTCCCAATTTTTCCTCCATTTCTCTTATCTGCATCTTAAGGTCCTCTTTGGCTTTTAACCAGCTTGTATTTTCATTTGGGGCTTTTGGTGCAGGAGTTCTTCCCTCCTCCTGTTCCATGCTGCAATCCTCTTTGTCCCCAAAATGTGAGTCTAATGTTGCATTTTTGTTTATTTTGTTTCCTTTACCTAGGCATGTTGACACTTAATTACTTGAATTTTGGGCTTGTTGCCACAGTAAGACTCTGCCACCAGCCACAGGAGCTTCCATCACAAAAGCTGGGGTTTTCTCAGCTGCCTGAATTATTTGTTGGGTGCCCTCTCTGAAGCCCCCACACTCTCTGCCAAGCTGGTCACACACCCCAAAACCTCTACCCCAGACTGCAATCCAGATCCAGGAATAGTAAAGCAAGAGCAATTACCATCCAAGACTGATCACCGGGTCCCTGTACAGTATTCAGGCCAGGAGCTGAAGCTGCAAGGAGGCAGACTGCAATGTGGTGGGCTCCTCCAGCTGGCTACTCAGAGGCTTCCCACTGCCAGGAGAACTAGGCTGATGTGCTCCCAAATACTGGTCCCAAATTCCATAGGGAACTGACCTCTTTCTTTGTCCATTTCATCTGTGTGTTGATAAGAATGGAAATGCCACAGCTGCTGGTGTTCTGGAGTCCATCCCACCAGTTGGTGGTCTGGCTGCCCTGGTGCTAAAACCTTTGACTCACGGCTTCCTGAGTTGGCTCCCAGAGCGCTGAGCTGGCTGCTCCCTTCCAGGCTGCCGGCTGCCAGGCTATACTCAGTGGGAGTTTAGCTTCTCTGTGTCATTTTCTGACTTCTGTAGCCCCAGAGTTTTTTCAGAGTAACCATTTACATAAATTTGGAAGTGTTGAGAGCAAGAGCTGTGTGGAAGTGCTGTTTCTACTCTACCATCCTGGCTCCCTCTCTATGTGGACTTAATTCTAATTGCTATAATAATGATGAAGTTATTTGCAGTTACATGTATCATCTTTCCATAAAGGAATGTAAACAGTTTAATCCCATTAAGTCTCTTTGGATTACTGTTTGATGTTACCCTTATAGACTTCTCTTGTGTCTTTTGTTAAAATGTCAAATTTTCTGTTCAACTTTTTCTTCATCAAGAATGCTTGAAAATCATCGATTTATTTAAATATTCCTTTTTCTGAAGAATTAAATTCAATTTTTCATAGTTATTGTTATATAATCCTAGCACCTTTACCTTCCTAAGTACTCTGCTCCATTATTAGAAAAGCTGTTAAATCTTGTGTGATCCTGAATATGGCTTGACTGTATTGTTTTTTTATGGTCACATACAATGTTTTCTTCTTTCAGGAGGTGATCCATGGATTCTTTCAACCTCTATTTTGCCCTCTGGATCTAAAGCATCAGGGCAATTTATCTTGAGAATTTCTTGAAGGGTGATTTGTAGGTTCTTTCTTTGATCATGGCTTTTGGGGAGTCCAATAATTTTTTAATTATCTCTCCTGGATCTATTTTCCAGCTCAGTGGTTTTTCCCATGAGATATTTCACATTGCCTTCTATTCTTTCATTTGTTTGGATGTGCTTAACAGCATCTTGATTTCTCATAAAGTCATTAGCATCCATTTGCTCCAGTCTAACTCTGAAGGAATGAATCTCCTCAGTGAACTTTTGAGATTCTTTTTCCATCTGGCAAATTCGGCTTTTTAAGGCATTCTTCTCCTCATTGTCCTTTTGGGCCTCCTTTGCGATTTGAGTTAGTCTATTTTTTTTTTTTTTAAGCAATTGGGGTTAAGTAACTTGCTCAAGGTTACACGGCTAGTCATTTGATTTTATGCGTGGGTGCTCATTTTCTGAGGCCGGATCTGATCTCGGGTCATCCAAACTCAGAGGCCGGCACTCTTACTCACTGCGCCACCTAGCCGCCCCTTTAGGGCAATTGGGGTTAAGTAACTTGCCCAAGGTCACACGGCTAGGTTTTTTTTGTTTGTGCGGATTAAGTGTCGGAGGCCGGCTCCGAACTCAGGTCCTTCTGATTCCAGGGCCGGCGCTCTATTCACTGCGCCACCTAGCCGCCCCGAGTTAGTCTATTTTTAAGGTGTTGTTTTCCACAGTCAGTCTGTTGACCCTCATTTCATACTTTTCCTGCATCCTTCTCCTTTCTCTTCCCAATTTTTCCTCCACTTTTCTTATTTGATTTTTAAAATCCTTCTTAAGGTCCTCTATGGCCTGTAAACTGCTCATATTTTCCTTTGGGGCTTTTGGAGCAGGAATTCTGACCTCACAGTCCTCCACCTGTTCTATGCTTTGATCCTCTTTGCCCCCAAAATAGGAGTCTAATGTTTCATTTTTCTGTTTATTTTGTTTCCTTTGCCTTGGCATGTTGCCACTTAATTACTTGACTTTTGTGCTTGTTGCCATAGTATGACTCTGCCCCCAGACAGGGGAGTTTCGTCCCAAACATGGGGGGGGGGGGCAACTTCCGTTTCTGGCAAGCTGGAAACCTGCCCCATGACCTCCCCCTCAGACCACAATCCAGATCCAGGGAGGTTAAAGCAAGAGCGATTACCACCCCCCCAAGACTGATTGCTGGATCTCCCTACAATTCGCAGGCCAGGATCTGGGGCCACCACTGAAAACTGCAAAATGGCGTGTCTCCTCAGCGGCTTCTAGCCCTCAGGGTAGAAAGCCAACATGTTCCCCAAATACTGGTCCCAAAGTCCATAGGGCACTAACCTCTCACTTTGTCCTATGCATGTCTGTGTTGACCATTTTGGAATTGCCACAGCTGCTGGTATTCTGGGGACCCTCCAGTCAGCTGCTGGCCCGGCAGCCCTGGGGCTAAAACTGCGGCTCACTTGGAACTGGGCTCAGCTCTCCTCGAGCTGTGCACTCCTCTGCCGGCTCCCAGAGTGCTGCGCTCGCCCTTCCTGCAGGGCTGCTGGGCTATCTTCAGTGGGAGGTTAGCTTCTCTGCGTCGTTCTGTGGGTGCTGGGGCTCCAGAAGTTGTTCAGAGTCCCCTTTACATGGTTTGGAGGTAATCTGGGGGGAGAGATCCTTGGACATGCTTTTTCTACCTCAATTCTGATTTTTAAGGAATTATTTTCTCCTGTAATCTTTTGTACCTATTTTAAAAAGTTTTTAAGGAGATTATTTCTTTAGTACCTATTTTTCACTTGGCCTATTTTGTTTCTTATATAACTCTTTTTATCAATCAATTTTATACCTGTTTT